>WHPZ01539706.1:0-12266 GCA_016617965.1 Macrosiphum rosae | reverse complement strand
ACAACGTCATCACGGCGGAGGTTGCGGGCCTCCCACTGGGCGTACCGTCGTTTTGGATTGTCGTAGTATTGTGTTTTAGCGCGACATTATATTATTATTATTGATTATTTCGTGCATGACGTAGGTTCGAGTTATCGCTTATCAGTAAACGCAGAAGTGCACCCACAGATATATATATTATATTATCTGTGAGGCACCATTGGGTAATCAGGACGTGTACTACACAATATCGGTCGACGACCACCGAGCCACTTCTCAACTATCTCGGTAAACGTTTCGTTTCATTTTTGTATGCCTAGTTTTTGCTTTTGATGGTTTTTGTCTTACCGTTTCAATAACATGCCAACGCTTCGTCGAGACTCGAGTCACTGGCGCTATCGATCACAATATTACTCGTTTTTCGCAATGTATTTTATTTTTTGAACCCGTCAACGTGTTTTATTATGTTATATTCTTATCAAGTAGGTAACCTGTAATCATTGGAAGCACCGACTGTTCAGTGTTCAAGTTTAGCTCATTAACCGTCGTAGTCGGTCCTTGGTGACCATGTGTACGAGTTCGTCATGGCGTGTGAGTGGGTTCCGAACATATTTTACTCTTTGCTAATGCAGTCGATGATGGTTAGCCGTGTTAAGTATAATGTAATTACGTGCATCCTATTAATTTAATATTGGTAACAAAACGAGGAATTGAATGTTTGGTTACAGGTACAAAATTGAAAAGACCTCGACAATGTCTGGAAACGAAGGAACATCTCATGGTAATATTAGTTTATAGTTACTAAATAGGTAGTCACTCCATATCACTTTGCTTATTAATTGTTGTAAATCTAATAATGGTGAACATTTGGTACTGGTTTGTTATATCTCTGTCCATGCGTGCGAATACTTTAATACTTTATAGCCCTGCCACTCGGGTTTGTTATCTGTCCGCCATACATCCTAATTAATATATTGGAAGAAACGTACCAAAAATAATAATAATAATAATAACGTTAATAACAAATAGTATACTTATGAGTCATAACTTAAATATTAAAAATGGCGGTGTAACGTCCTCTTAATTGGTAAACACATTAATTTGACTTATCGATTGACCTCGATAAATTAATTTAACCTAGCCACAAATGATTATTCTAGTTATGGTTTTTACAAAAACGACATGGAAATATATGTTAGGATAAGCTGTTTATTATGGTTCAAGTCTGAAACAGCTAATATAAAAAATATGTTAAAAAACAAAATATTCTAGTCAAATACGTTTAAGTGATAATGGTAACTATTTTAAAATTATTCTAATTTTGTCTATTTATGAATATAAATTATTTCAAAACATATCATAGGTATTATAATATATTGAAATATGATAATGATTAACTATTATAAATTTCCTCATTAGGAAATTGTATTGTAAATCCTATTGTAGGTAGTAAGAGATATATATTTTACTTCATTTTTCAATCACTAATTTTTTTAATTATATATTTAATTATGAAAATGTTTTTAAACAAAATCTGAACATAATCTAAAATGATAACACTATTCAATAGGTACCTATTATTTGTAAGTGCATAATTCAGATTTTTTGGCATACATTGGAGCTTAGACAATTACCACTGTAAATTGTTATCCTAAAATTTACAATTTCACTTTTGTAAAAGCTAGAACTCCATAAACATACCCGGTTTGATCTAAATAAATTGTATATCCTAGAACTTACAAAAAATAATCAGTAAAATTTAGGTTTTACAAGCTAAACCTACGTTTTCAATAACAATTAGGTAAAAGTATAAATATTAAATATATTTTACACACTTATATAATATAAGAAATAATTAAAAATTGTAAATAATGTTAAATTGCGTTTAAATCGAGATATGTTGTGTTACTGTGTCATCAACAAAATATGTTGGAATGTTAGATGATACTCTGTGGCATGAAAAATGTATTTAATTTAAAGGACCAATCGTGGACCACTAAAATATATTTAAGGGACAAATTATTTAAAGCTCGCTATTGATTCGTTAAATGGTTAGTGTTTGTTCATTCAGCCCCCGACCAGTATACTCTACTAGGATTACTCAACTTATAGTATGTTATTCACACTATATTATAACAATAATACTATATATTATACCAGTGTTTCTCAACCTTTATACTGTGGCGACCCCTATTTTAAATTTAAATTTTTTAGCGACCTCTACATATATATTTTTTACATACTCGCTTAGATTATATCATTATAAATAATCTAGACTCTAGAGTCTATAGTTACTACAAGTACTGTACACGAGAAATATAAAAGATACATATTATAATATTATATTTATTTAAAATTAAAAAAAAACGTACATTAAATATTTCATTTTATTATATACCTAAATAATATATTTTTAAATTAAGATTTTTAATGGCTTGGTTGTTGCTGTTGATGTGATATTATTTTGTCAATTCTTGGTTTAATTGACTTCGTCAAGCTAATTCTCATAGCCGATGAAATTTCCAGACTGTTAATGTGGAAAAACCATTTTCACACAAATATGTAGAAAATGGAATAAGTAATTTTAATGCTTCTTCAGCCAAACAAGGATATTCATTTTGAACCTTTATCCAAAATTGAGTTATATTTTTGTTGCTTCTGAAAATCTCGTGTAAGCCCACATCTGCACTCAATTCAATCAACTTTTCTTCATTTGTTAATGATAGTATATTTTGATCAGATTGTATGAATGGATTTATTACCCAATTACAATTTTTACGAATGTCTTTTGTGGGGTCGAAATATTTGGACATTTTTTCTCTTAATCTACCTAAGTGTTCTTTGATGATAATACACATTTCATTAATTTCATTTTTTGTCAATATATTTTCCTGAGTCATGTTAAAAAAATTTGGAAACATATCAAATGTGTAGTTTTTTACTCGATTTGTCCATAGTCCTATTTTTTTTAGAAATGCGTCAATTTTGCTGTACGATATAAAAAGATTAGTATGTGGACCTTGCATACTTAAATTTAATTCATTAAGAATTGAAAATATATCGGAAAGATATGCAAGTAATGCTAACAACACATTATTTTCGAAATAATCACTAAGTGGTGATTTTTTGTCTCAAAAAAATTTCTACTTCCGTTTTCAGTTAAAATAACCTAGTCAAAACTTTTCCTCGCGACAACCATTGAACATGACACATAGCAAATTTTTAAAACCTGAACCCATTTCTTCACATCACTTTAAAAACGAGTGTTTACGGCACTAGCTCAAATAAAATTTACTATTTTTATGAATATATTTAGAACGCCAAATAGTTTTTCGTTCATATCTTTAGCAGCTAATTGCTCACGATGGATGAAACAGTGTGTTGATATAATGTTTTTATGAGCAATTTGTTGAACGCGTGTGACAAGACCATTCAATTTTCCGGTCATAGCTGCAGCTCCATCAGTACAAATACCGATACAGTTAGAAAATTGTAAATTAATTTTTTGGAAATGAAATGAAATGGTTTTGAAAATTTCTTCAGAAGTACAGTATGTTTTTAAATTTAAGCAACAGAAAAACTCTTCTTGTATATCGTTTAGATCAGTATCTACATACCTTACATACATCAATAATATAGCTTCATTATTTATATCAGTAGATTCGTCAAGTTGTATTGTGTAAAAAATTGATTTTTTCACTAAGCTGATTTTCAATATCATTAGACATAGTATTTATTCTTCTACTTATCGTATCATTAGACATAGGTATTTTTTTAATCTTTGTCACATGCGCATTACTAAATAATTCTGAACAAATATCAATCATACACAGTTCTAACAATTTTTCCCCAATCGAGTATGGTTTTTTTATTTAGCTATGTGTAAGGCTGCCAAATAAGAACATTTTAGGTAGATTTTATCTTCGACCGTATAAGTATTTATCATTTTTTTTATTTTTTTTTTAATTCTTCGAATTTTCAAAAAAAAAGTCCTTTTTTTTATACTGAGCATGACTAGTTTCCATGTGCCTAATGAGCTTATTTGGTTTTAGTGATGTATTTGCTAATGTCATGCCACAAATAACACATTGAGGAACATCCTTTCCATTCTCGTTTAAGTATGTAAAACCATATTCAATGTAACTATCTTCATATTTTAATATTTTTACCTTTTTGAGTGATGGTTCATCAACATTTTGAGTAGTATCCAAATTATGTTTTTTTGTAATATTTGAGTTTTGATTATCAAAAGTCGATGTATTGCGGTTGTTTGAAAAAGTTCGTCATTTGCGACTGTTTACTCAAATTAGAAATATTTTATAATAATTAAAATTTATTAACCTATATTTTACAACGGCGCACGGCACGGCACGGTGATGTTAACGATGAACTGTGACATAAATATATAATAATATAATATGTGCAGTGTGTAGTGCTATAGTTACTCTTATATATAACAAATTTTGTAATAATTACTAAGAAAAACAATAAAACAATAAATCAAACCCCACGTCTAATGCTAATAAAATATTTTATTAGGTTCTACTAGGTTAAAATTAAAAAAGTATTATATAAAAATAGTTAGGTACTTATATACCTATATTAAATTTAAAAACCCTGTTCTTGAATAAGCTTATCAATTTATTCTGTTTCATGGTATATTTTCATAGATACCTATATGAGAATTTTATCAAAACATATATTTGTATTTATTGATTAACTATATCAATCAAAAACCATGTAAACCATACTAAGCAGATATGAAAAACCAATTTTCTATGTGAGATATCAAACCATGTTCTAATTTCAGTTACATGGCCCTAGAATAGATGACTATCACCCACTTACCACTTTTAACTTAGCCATTGTTTATTAGTGTTGGATGTCGGATCATCTGAAAATACTATGACTTTTGATGGGAGTTTCATAAACTTCGAGGCTTCAAATTATGACACTGAAACTATGACAGATATACAAAATTACTTGGATTCATTTAATAAAGAAATTAAAGGAAATGAAGTAACACACATGGAAATTGGTTAGTATTATTTATACTTAAAAGTTAATTTTATATTAAATAAAAACAATGAATTTAGATGGGAACTCAGTAGATCCTGCATTTCTCATGAATCAAAATGACCAATATTATTATGAAGCAACTACAGGAGATGGCCAGATAGTTATGGTTGGAGGTAAGTTAAAATTTAAATTATTGAAATTTAAAGCCACATTTTTTAAAAGAACATAACTAATTTAAATCTTAGGACTTGAAGGACTTGATTTAGAAATTATGGCTTGCGCAAATCAAAACAATCTAACCAAAACTGCTCTGCCTAATGCACAAGATAAAATTAAAAAAGATATACCTCAAGTAAATTAAAATTATAAATAATGAATAATACAGGTAATAAAATGTTTGAAATTTTAGATTGTTGCTTCAGAAGATGGTGGATATCAAACAGTCACTCTCGTTCAAGCTGACACTGACCCACACAATTATGTTGTCTATGTAGTCAATCAAAATGATAACAATTATGAAAAATCCAACAATAGTAAGGAGATTTCTAAAGAAGACCATGATTCCGATGTTATAAATGTATATAACTTTATTGATAGGGAAGATCCTAATCTACCAAAAAAACAAGAAATACAAGTAAGTTTATAGAAAAAAAAAACAATTAAATATATTTATTTATATTTATTATTATTATTAATATTACTAATATAATATATATTTAGAATGAAGATGACGAAACTAAAATACTTAAGTTAGTTTCTAAAAAGTCACAAACTACTGAAGTACATGTATGTAATTATTGTACTTACTCTACTGGGAAAAGGTAATTTGTAATTTTTATTGGTTCCTAACAAGTTTCAAATTTCTTCCAGCTCATTAATTTTTTGTTTAATGCATTCATTAAATTTGTAACTTAGCACCTAATATTTCTATTTTATTTAAAATTTTTCATGGATAAATCTTCTTTAGGTATTTATTGTCTCGACATATGAAATCTCATTCTAAAGAACGTCCATATATATGTACTATTTGTGATCGTGGTTTCAAAACTTTAACTTCTTTGCAAAATCATGCTAATACTCATACTGGAACAAAACCATATAATTGTCAAAGTTGTCCAAGTAATTTTACTACATCAGGTATGCAAATGTATTAGTTCTTACTCCTAATTACCTATTAATTATTATTTGTGTTTATAACAATTTTTTATCATATAAAATATTTATATTTATCTATATTACAGGAGAACTTGTTAGACATGTTCGGTATAAGCATACTCATGAAAAACCACATAAATGTACAGTATGTGATTATGCTAGTGTAGAACTGAGCAAAATGAGAAATCATATGAGATGTCATACTGGTGAAAGACCATACCAAGTATTTACTATTTAACATATTCCTTTATAACTAGATAAGAGATTTATATTTTTTTTTTAGTGTCCTCATTGTGCTTATGCAAGTCCAGATACATTTAAATTGAAGCGCCATTTGCGTATACACACTGGTGAGAAACCATATGAGTGTGATATTTGCTCTACTAAGTTTACCCAATCAAACAGTTTAAAAACACACAGACAAATACATAGTGGTAAATTTCATTTTTTAAACTATTAATTTTTTAGAATACAAAAATGATTAAATTTTTAATTTTTAGGTGAAAAGCCTGTATTTAAATGTGACCTTTGTCCAGCCACTTGTGGTCGAAAAACTGATTTACGTATTCATGTACAAAAGCTTCATACTTCCGACAAACCTATTAAGTGCAATCGATGTGGTGAATCATTCCCTGATCGTTACCAGTATAAAGTATTGAAGTATACATTTTCCATTAATATATTATCTAATGAATGTATTCTATAGGTCCACTGTCTTTCACACAAAGGGGAAAAATGTTTTAAATGTGAATTGTGTTCTTATGCTTCCACATTTCAGCGTCATCTTGAAACTCATATGTTAACACATACAGATGAAAAACCATTCCAATGTGATCAATGTGATCGGGTAAATTATATTGAATTATATAAATAGTTAATATATTCTATACAATATCAACTATTATTATTAATTTGTTTTTCCTAGTCATTCAGACAACAACAACTACTACGCCGCCATCATAATTTGCGTCATAATCCAGGATATATACGACCTCCTCCACAAGAGAAACCTTATAGCTGT
The DNA here is from genome assembly GCA_016617965.1 of Macrosiphum rosae. Lineage (NCBI taxonomy): Eukaryota > Metazoa > Arthropoda > Insecta > Hemiptera > Aphididae > Macrosiphum > Macrosiphum rosae. The sequence goes on along the minus strand of WHPZ01539706.1, from coordinate 5,092 downwards.
AATACATGCAAACTATCATTTAAACATAAAGGAAATTTACTAAGACATATGAAAATTCATTTGCAAAAATCAACTGAAAATTATCGAAAGACTGCATTAAAAAAAAAACTAGAAGTATTATTATTTTTTAAATTTATTATCTAATTTTCTACTTTAAAATACCGTTTGATAAAAATAAGGATACATGAAGGTAACTTATACAATTATTTATTTAAAAATAGTGGATGCTTTATCAATTACTATTATTGTAGGTATGAATGTTATATCATGTTCATTTTGTTGTAGAATTCTAATAAAAATTGGTCGATATTAGTTTCAATAGAATGATTTTTGATGTTTGAAATTAATTTATGTTGGTTTTGATGATTTTGAAATAATATTCTTTTTACCCATTGAATTAATATTTGTTGTCAATTATTTCTTGATTTAGGAATGTTTGTGAAGTGCTGATTGATCTTCAGATCATTAGTTATATTCATATGTAGTACTTAAGTTTATTGAAATTGGTGTACACCATTAAGACATATTGGTTGTCATAATTATTATTTGCACAATGTCAGATTACCACAGTAATGCTTTGTTTTCATGAGCTTGACTTTATGGCACCAGTGTGCCAAGTTATTACACAGTGGGTTTTTAACTTGAATATTGTTTTAAAAATTTTGAATTTTAAATATCAACTTTATTTACTATATACCTTAAGTGTACATAAAATAATGACAGCAGTTTCTTGTTTGTAGTACAAAATATGTTCTATGTAAGTGATTGAGTGATAATTAAATAAGAGAACTTATAATATTTATTAATTTACTAAAGTATTCGTTGTTTACTACAATTTTCTGGGGAGTATACATAGTTTTTAGTGGTTGGTGTCGCTGGACTACTTGGACAGTTCCTTATTATATTTTTCATGTTTTGTTCATCAGTTCATCACCTACTACTCTATTTGCAACTTGTGATGTCCCCTTATCGAAACTTCATATCTCTAGGTTTTTATTTAGTTTAGCGTACTCCCATTCCAAGATCCAGGTTGGCCGGTCAAAATTGTGTCCCGTTGCCCTGTTGTTCTATAATATATCAGTTTCAACTTTGGACCTATTTAGGTAGTGAAGTGTTCTTAAAGCAGCCTGTTATCAGTCAACATGACTTGTTCAGTGCTATATCTATCTGTTTTACATGGGTAGACCAGTATCACTCGGTAACAGAGAAAAAATAGCAACAAGGTTGATACTCATATATTGTGTGGGGTTAAATTAAAATATTGTAACTTACTAGAGAAATACTAAATTTATTATTATCGTAATCAGTTTTATGTTGGTTTTTACGTGGCATGAATTAACATTATCTTGCAATTTTTTTATTCAATTAGTTTATTAAGTTTGTCAGTTGAGTTTATCGATTTTATTAGATTTTTGGTCATTATTATTATCAAAAATAAAAGGGGGTCAAATAATGGTCAAGAAATGCGGTATCATCACGTAATTGGATTATCAGGAATAAAGTAACAATAAACACAAAAATAAATTCATAATGACTATAACAAAATTATTAGTTAGAAATACATCACATATAATATTATTATGTGAGATGCATACAATGTATGTACATGTGTGTATAACGTGTGAACATTGTGTAATAGACAGGAATGGAATTGAATATTGTAGTTTAAAGCTCAACATATTTAAGTAATTAATAGGTGGTTCAATGTGGATAAAATTAAAAAATAATTCTTGATAATAAATTATTGCAGTACATAAATTCGGCTGATGAGGATGAATCTGAGGACGACACAAATATTCCATCAAGTGGAACTGGAGCTATAACAGTACAAGGTGAAGATGGACAGCAATATGTTCTACTTGAAGTGATTCAACTTGGTGGTCAAGATCAGATAGATAACACATCTAAAAATGTATCAACAAAACAAGTTGACAAATCTTGTAAGTACAAATTTTAATTTAATTTTCAAATGAAATTATTTATTAAACAGCACCAAGTCATAAAGACCTACCGGTTTTAGATCCACTATCTTTGTTAGATGTGAAAGAAGAATGTAATGATGACATTGAAAATTGTTTCGGTTTTAAAGACAAAGATGATCGTTAAAACAACAAACTGGTGGTTAAAAGTTACTATAATTTAAGTGTACAATTTTAACTCAAACTTTTTACATTTCCTTTTATATTATTTGTATACCAAGTCTTATGTTTTTAGTGCTCTATTAAAGTCAATAGTTGATGTTATTTTTAATTAAAAATATATGACCTTAGAAATAAGTGTCCAATTTTAAACTGTTATACATATTATAATATTCTATAACTATTTTGTTTGTGTACTCTTTTGTTTATTTCGATTTTGTATTTTACAAAAAATGTACATTAAATACTTAAATATAATCATTATTCATTAGTGATTAACAAATCAGTGTGCATAAATTCATGGCATATATTTATGGCTTATATAATTTTATAACTGTGATTTTAAATGTTTTCATTTAAATTATTAATGAATATAATATAAGCAAAAAAATGTACCTACTAACTATTAACAAAACGCTGATTTGTGTTTTATTATTATATACATACTTATTTTACTGAATTTTTTAATGTGGGAAAAAGTTTAAAAAGTAAATAAATACCTATTACCTAGCATTTATAAATAACGTTTAAAGTACAGATTTTCTTTTATTGTGAAATTTTTATATTTAAAATCGGTTTTGTTTTAATTACACAATGTTTATTTAAAGTGTAGTTATTTTTTCAGTATATTTTGACATTACCTAAAAACCTTCTTTAAATATTAAATAAAGACTGCATATATTAATCTTGAATGAAGAGATTGATATAGTATTACTTTATAAACACTATTAAAAATATTTTTTACTTGTAAGACTGTTGACATAATTTTGATGTATTTTATTTCTATTTGAATATGCATTTTTAAATTTTAATTACATTCCCAGCCATGTTTATAATAATATAACTGTGGAAGGATAAAATTATTTAAATTTAACATTGCGTGCCAGTTGTCCAGATACATTGTAAACATGTGCACTTTATATAACAATAAACTATTGTTAATATTATATTACTCTTTTAGATATGTAAACCGATTATAATATTGTTTTTTAATTATTTAAGTGTTATTGTTATTAAACAGTTGTTTATTAAAGGCATCCTAGCTTTGATTATAAATAAAGTAAGAGTACAAAATACCATTAATACATATGTGTTGATTTTATTTTAAACCTAATAATTTATATTAACACAGCGCTTTCATGCCTAAAATATTGCTGAGTTATAATTTTTATCAAAATCATAAGGACAAAATGTATTCATTTATTTTTGCTACTTAAAGTCCTTTGAACTTAAATACTTCTTTAGATTTTCGTATGATTGTATAATGTTAATATGTTCTTAAAATAGCTTGACAATTTAATACAAAGTTCCTCAATAAGTTCTTTTACTTAAATTAAAAAAATATTGAAAATTGTATATTTAAATGCAGTAGTTCTCGTTCAATTTTTGTGATCTGTGTGCTGTAATACAGTTTCTTATAATAGGTAAATTAGTAAATGATACATTATATAAAAATAATATAATTAACCAAAATTTTTTGAACTAAATTGTTGATCTAAATATCTAAATTGTTGATGCAAATTATTTTATACTTTTGGCAATTACACTTAAACCTTCTATATACATACTTTAGCTGGTAGGTATATAAGTTACAGAAAATAGATCACACCATAAACAAAGCTAGGCTTTATCTAATTCTTGAGGGTAATCTGTTATTAGCCGTATACTCGTACAACTTTTGAACGACTTGCCGGACTGTGGTAAAAGTAAACCAATTAATTCATTGAGTCTTGGAGTGTGTTTATAGCGTATTCTTTCAACCCTTATAGGCAGTGTTGAAACTTATCTAGATAATTATTTGGAAAAATATATAAATAATCTATTACCTTATCTAGATATAAATCTAAATGTTATATATTTATCTATCTTAGATGAAAACTTTAGTATAGTAGCTGACTTTACCATAGTCCGGCAAGTCGTTCAAAAGTTGTACGAGTATACGGCTAAAACAGATTACCCTCAACAATTATATACACGGAGATAAAGCCTAGCTTTGTTTATGGCAATCTATTTTTTGTAACTTATATACCTACCAGCTAAAGTATGTATGTACAAGGTTTAAGTGTAATTGCCAAAAGTATAAAATAATTTGTATCAAAAATTTAGTTCAAAAAATGTTGGTTAATTATACTATTTTTATATAATGTATCATTTACTAACTTACCTATTATAAAAATTACAGTAGATGAATTTTTGTAGATTCTTTTATAATTTTAAATTCTGAGTGGAGCTATGAATGTATTGATTTCACAATGATATATGTTTTTATTTTTTGTATTTTTTTTTTGTCTCTTATCACCGTTTGTGGCAGTGAAACTGCTTCGATTTTCTTCAACATTACCTTGTTCAATGGGAAAGTGAATCTAGTCGGTGCATTCGAAAGTTTTCAAAAGCACAGGGATAAACAAAATAAGAATTAAGAGGACGTCACACCCGTATGTGTTGTCTCTGTCTTACAAATGTACAACATAGCAAAAACTGTTTTGCGCTAGACAACTTTTATCTTTCTGTGTTTGTAGTAGTGGCTCCAAAATTTCTGAACATTAGTTAGAATTTTCGTGATTTTTCCATATTTTGTCAATTTTTGAACTTTAAATGCTTATAAAAAAAAACTGTGACTAGGGATTTTTAATATTTTTCAAATGTCATTGTAACAATATAGTAGGCGCCTTGTGTTAAATTGTCAAGTATTTTTACTCAACAAATAAAGTTTTATTGATATTTTTAGAATAAAAACTAAAAAAAAAATGGAAAGTGATAATGTCCCTAAACGGTTCAAAACAAATCATAATATTTTAAAAATTTTATTGTGTTTAGAAAATGCAAATATAAACAACCAGTGAAAATTTAATGTATATACGTTCATTTGTTTTAGAGTGACACCAAAAACCAAAATCGATTTTTTGGAAAACAGATTTTGCGTAAAAATTCCCGTTATTCCTTAATTTTTTTTT
>WHPZ01539700.1:0-13971 GCA_016617965.1 Macrosiphum rosae | reverse complement strand
AATTTTTATGAATTTTGAAATACAAAATAATTTCCACATTTTTGTGATTCTGGTGAATTTGTCAAAATCTAAACTTCAAACTTGTATGAACAAAATAATAATTGTGCCTTGATGTATTTTTGATAATTTTAAACTGAAATAGGATACCTTTTAACAAAAGTAACGATTTTTCCTCTTAGAGTTTTAGGATTATGTTGTTATTAAAATATTATTCGTAAGGACTAGAAACTTTTGACCATTATACTTTATTTTTATATCCATTGAGATTTTCAAAATATTTATAATAATTTCAAGCTATTTATACCATGAACCTATTCACACCTAAGTTTAAAATACCGAACATAAGAAGAAAAAAAATCGTAGAATATTTAAATATCCTTAAAAATAGAATCGACACATAATCTCCGGTTGTGTGCAGACTATTTGCTCAGAATCGTTTTTTGTATAAAATGATTTATCAATGAATTAAAACTGAACACATTCATTACAGTTACCTAGTAAAATTTAACGAGGTAAACATGAAACCTACTGCCTATAAGGCTATACAGCAGAGTGACTTCCCCAGTTTTTTTGTAATAATTTAATAGGTACTTACTACTAAATAAACCTTATACATTTAATTCAAACTAAATTAAGATTAACAATTATTTTATTTTGAAACACTTTTCATGAAAGCAATTCATATAGGTAAGTTAAAAATAACTGATCATACTTTTCAATATATTATTTATATTCTAAATTATATTAGAGTAAAAATTGCCCCTAATAAAATGTCAATGTGTTTTCATGAATATTGTCCTAATGAACGAGTAACACTTTAATGGAAATATATAGGCACAACATACGACTAGTTAATTTTAATACATCTGGTTGACTGATTTTGAGCCTATGAATTCACAAACTATAAAATAAAAACTTGCTAGTAGGTAAATACCTAAATTTTAATTTAAATGAAATATATTGTATTTATGTATCTATACATTATTTTTATTTTATGAACTATAATGTTACTCAAATAAAATAAATGTAAACTTTTAATCCATTAATTGACAGTGATGTCCTTGCAATTCATATAAAAATTCTAAAAATATATTAACTATTATATTATAATAATATAAGTACCTACCGATAGCGAAATAAAATTATATTCTACATGGATATTCAGATATTCTGAATAAAATTTTTTTGCTTGCTTTAAAAAAAATTGCAATATATCAAATCATTCTCTCTCTCTCTATCTCTCTGCTCAGATATTAAAATCAAAATATATTTTATTAATTACTGTTTTAATTTCATATCATTAAAAATAAGCTTAAACCATTCATACATTTGAAAAATTAAAAATATATAAATGAAAATGGTATAAACCTTATTGTTTTATTTGATTTTATTATATTAGTATAGGTATAAAAAGTGTACATAATTTTTTGCTTTTTTTCTTGCTCCTACAATTCATTTTTTCTTATCCCGCTTACTGGAACGACATCCAAATGACAAATTAACAGTTATTATCAAATGTTTGGACTTAGAAATGTTGGGTTATTAAATGAGTGGGAGTTGTAAGTTTGAGACTTTCAGTAGGTAGGTTGTAGGTACACCTACATAGTAAATTGCTATATTTCCCATATAGGTATAAGTACACACGCAGAGACAGAGTATTCAAATAATATAGGTGCATCACAAATAGGTTTATAGGTAATAGGTAATAGGTATTATTTATAAATTATAATCCCTACAGTTAACTCGCATATTATTCAAAAACGATAGTAAATTAAATCAAAGCAGCGTCGACAGACAACGCAGATAAGATCTGTTACGGTAGTATAGCGTATAATATACAAACACGTGATCTGAATAGTGTGGACCCGCAGGTGCGCTCGTTATTATTCTTCTACTGCAATTTTGTTTACTTCAATAAAAGAACAAGTTCCATAATGCACTAGTATTGGTAAACCCGCCCATATGTGTGTGTGTGTGTGTGTGTGTGAGATCGTATTCTACAGTTTTGTTTCACAGAAGTTTAGAGAACGCCGGCAAAGTTGTTGATTAAATAAAACAAGAAGTTGTTTCAATTGTTTTGATCGCATGGTCTTGCGGTTAGTAGATAGGGAGGGACGAAAAGAACAGAAAGAGACTCTTCATTAAGTTTACATATTCAGTTTTCAGACGACTTTTTTAAAGAAATTGTTTTACTTTGTATAAACAACTGAAAAAAATGTATTTTTCATCAGTTTATTGTTAGACGTCAATGTTTTTCTCATTCTTCATAAATGTTTCATCGTTTTTGCAAGTAAAATAACTGTGAAAAAATCTATTACCGTTGGATGCCTTAGACTATCTTCACCTAATCACCTGAAAAAATTAGTAAATGAAAATATTGTAATTTGTCAAGTATATTACAAATATAAAAAAAAACTAAATAGTATGAAGCTATGAAATATTAAGTACCGAAAACAATATTTTAATTAAAATTATTAAAAAATATAGGTACCTAATTTAAAATAGATACAATTATTAAGTCTAATTTAATTGATCGATTGTAATTTGTATATGTACACAAAATAGTGTAAAAGTATGTTAATTCAATACAGCCAATGACCATAGTCACCGAGGCTTTATGTAATAAAAAAAATATAAAAATATATTAGACTACATAAAATTGTGAAAATTTTACTTTGCAGTGAAATGTAAGTACTATAAATAAATATTACATTTTGTTAAACTATAATTAAAAATAACCAAATTATTGATTCAATAGTAGCTAATAGGTTAGTAGTTAATAGTACCTATATTAAAATTGTTATACAATTATTAAACAATTCATTATTACTATTTTAAATATTCTAATTAATTAATATCAATAATTCACATATAAATGTAACTATGTAAGCAACTAACTTTGCTAAAATATTAAGTAGATATTTGAACTGTTAAACCCTTTGTTAATTTTATCCATCTTGAGCATTCGATAGAAAACTGATTTTCATCCTTAAAATCCTACCTACTGACCACAAATCCTGTTCAAATAAACAAACAAGGCCTTGTTAAAATGGACATAATAAATACGATATACCCGGAAAATCTGTTAAATACTGTGCTTTGGTAAAGGGTTCATTTAAGCCATTAGATCATTGCTTTAAATTGGTTGCACTGTTATTTGAAAAAGCAATTTTCTCTTTTTTTTAATGAAAATGTTTATAAATCATGTATGTGAGTATAATCAGTTCGACCGTTTTTAATCTAAAATTGGAAATCGGCTGATCCGTTTGACTAATATAATGTGTCAAGATCCTAATGACAAAATGCTTCCTCAGAGAGGAAGCAATCAACTAAGCCCAATGGGTTTTCATTAATCCAGGGTTCGGCACAGGGATGTCAACCGTATTTGTCACGACCACTTCATCCGTTGGTGACCATAGATCTACCATGTCTATAGTTTAACAAATGTGACCTTTACCACTAGCGAGTCTAGCGTATACTCAATATCCGTCACTTAAACAAAAAACGAATAAATAAGGTAAATCTAGTTTATTTATTTTGGGACTTGCAGGGTGGATATTTTAAAAAAAAATAATGGGAAAAAACATTCTCACTCTATTGAAAATATCTGAAAAGTGACGAATACTCGATAAAAGGCAATAATAACAATAACTACGGTATAAGTGTCGTAGTTTTTTATGCTCAGCAACTTAATACTCTACATTCCAAAGGGTTTGTTTGAAGACTGTAGACTTTATATAATATACTATCCCTCAAATAGATTTTGTATCTTACTAAATAGGAACAATTTATTTTAGTGAATAAAACACGACTTAGAAGATATACATAGAAATATGATTCATCAACTTTCTCAGGCGTTTTACGATTCAACAAAATTTACCGTCATTTCCTGTAGCACTTTGTACAGGATCGTCTTTGAAAATTTAGGTTACAAGTTCTGTGACCGTTGAGTCCCGAAGGCTGCGGAGACGGGAGATGATATCTTGTTCTCCGTTTTGATACGACAGTTAATCCAAAAACAATATTTTTAGTGAATAAAAAAGCCCAATATCTGCATAAAACAATAATATATATTATTGATGCAACATGCAGCAACTTGTTAACGAGGTGCCCCTATAGCCATATGTAGCAAGTAATAAATAATAATACATTAGAGTATTATTTTGAGATAGCCATCGAATATAATAATTAATAAACACTCATTCATATAACTTGTTTTATATGAGATATATTATTATGAAACTTAATATTATTACAACACTAATAGACTTAATCATCATTAAAAATTTAGAAAAATTATTTTATTTTATCGAATACATTTTTTATAATTCAAATATTTACAATAAATTGTAAGCGTTAATATATAAAAATTTGTTTCTTTGAGAACTTTATATTGGTATAGTCAATAGTTGCATGTAGTTGTGCAACATTGTTTTAGCTGTTGGACTTTAGAATTAATTTAATATTTAAAAAATGTAATTAAATAATAATATAATATATACAGATCTTTAAATAAACAAACAATAACTTTCGTACTTTACATTAAACTCAATAGTTTTATAAATTATAATCATAATAAAAAGCGAGTACTGAAATCTGACTGCATAGTGCTAAATTATATTGTAACTAAAGTAAACAACTACCTATTCAGAATTTAATTTAAAACGTTAAATACATTGAGGAAATCAGAAGTCAAGTTTATACGCAGAAGGGTCAACATTACCATTGTATTGCTAATAATCAATGAAGATTGTCTACAACTTGAAAACTTCATTAAAATATTTTGATCAGTTTCTATTTAAATTAAATATGAGAAACGATAAATCTTCAATTTAAATTTAATCATCGAAAATGTTATAGAATACAATTATTATATTGAACTACCTAACACTGCTATTTATTTATTAATAAACTAAAAGATGCTAGGTACCTACACATTTTTTTATTAAATTGATTACCTACAATAATTTTATTTGGAAATAAAAATGTAGGTAGTTAATATATAAATATATTGTTTTAGATTATTTGTAGAGCTGTGTATTTTTATATATACCTATATATTTTTGTATAAAATAAATCATGTAGGTATCTGTAAGTATATAGGTATAATAAATGATAAATAGAAGTGGTTGGTAAGTGATGAATTTATCATATTTGTTACTTGTTAGATAATTATTGTGTATTACTGTATTAGACACATACTAAAGTATTTCAGTATTTGTGTTAACAGTTAGCACAAGATAATATAGTCTTTATTATTATTTATAGCGTTAAGCGCAATCAAGGCGATGAGCTACGAATGTTTCAAATAATTATCAATGATAAATAAGTGTTAATAATATCTACAGTAAACAGTAAGTATTGAATAATATACTTTTGTGTAGAAATGAATATTCAAAGGCCTAAAATTGTTTTATTTAATATTTTTATCTTGAAAATGAATTTTAAAAAGATAAAAATTAGTGTCCGATATTTTACAGTATACAGTATACCAGGGCTTATGGAGATTATTATTGAATATGGAGGGCCTGGGCCTGGTTACAAATCGGATTTAATTAGGGGGTTAAAAAAAAGAAATATCCGGTAATTTTTATAATAGCAGAGTAAAACTAAAAAAAGAGGAATAACAATTATTTATGCAAAACAAGTTTTTGACAAAATCAATTTTATTTTATTGTTGAATTAAAAACAATAAACACAGAAACAACATCTTCACCAAATATCTATGTTGGCATTTTCTTGTATAACCTAAGATATTATAAGCTCTTTTTGAGCCATTTATAGAATTTTAAGTTCTAATCTTTTTTCCGATTTATGTTGATAATACTTTTGGTTCTAGATCAAAAATCCTAAAAATTTAACACACTGTTAACTATACATTTTTATTGCAGAAATTTAAAAACTTTAAAAATACAAAAGGTCAATTTAATTTTTTTATAATTCTTTAAAGATTTAATCTTGATAAAATTGTTTAACCGAAAAATAACAATTTTTCCTGAATACCTACGTCTTATTTATTTTGTTTAGGTAATTCAATATAAATTAATCGTTGACACTAGAAACGTTTCCCAGCTACGTATACTATTATTGTCAATACATAATATATTACGTATAAGTTAGGTTTTTGCTAAAAATTAGTTCAACCACCTTAATTAATAATTAAAATACTAATAATAATATAAATATAAAATAAGACTAGGTAACTAGGTAGGTACCTATTCTTAGAAATAAATAGTGATAGATCTGTATCCTTCGTTCAGAATTTTTTTATTGTATACAATTATTTATCATTTAATATAATTTACCATAGATCCATTTCAGTTACATACCTACTCAATTATCTACACTGTATAGGTTATGTATAGCAAAAATGAATAACCTGATTGTTTTATTAAAATAGTTATGTTCCTATTTTCTTATAATTTTAAAATAGGTACCTACACACTTATTTTTTTTTTAATTTTATAATAGGTATAAGGTACAGGTTGATTTTACACTTAGTTTAAAATGAAATAATATACAGTCTTGTTACGTTTATGATCTCAACTTCAGACTTTCTTTACAACATTCAATTTTAATCACTCAGATGTTTAACTACATATAGTCAATAAAAACCAAGAAACTAGTTGGAAAAAATAATGACCAAACCAACAAAAGGTCTTAAATACATTTCAGTAAGATGCGCACAAAAACAATACAAAAGTACTGAGCGGCGCAGTCAAATCCATCATGTATAATTCGTATTTTAGCTTTAATTTTAAAACAAATCCCCGAACAGCATGCAAATGAGCACAAATTAGGTGCATTGTTTAAACCTCCCGTGGGAATATGTCATCTGTACAGATTTTATTTAAAATTACAAATTGGTAGTAAAACACTGAAATAGTTTTAATAATAAAAATATAAAATAAACCCCCCAGGTTTATGTCCGAAAGGTTTAATTTTATTACTCGCTTAATTGTTGTAATTATAAAATAAATTGTTTGACATTTTAGAATTAAATACATTTGGTACCCAGTACCTACTATTATTAATATTAACCTAATTTTGGAATTCGCTATGGTGAAAAATACATTGTTTTATGCAGATTTTTCGTTATTTTATTTTTTTATTTACACTTTACATTTTTAACAGGTCTGTTATTTATAACATCTAATCAATCTTTCAATTACCTACACATACCTACTTGAATTCTAGTTCAGATATTATTGTGAGTTTATCACAATATAATTTATTTTACCAACATATTGTCTCCATAATTTTTGAGATTTTTCCTCGTATCATATATTAATTAACTTTTCACAATAAAGACGAACTTAATAAGTGATATCATATAATAATTAAAGAATATAAGTATTTTTATTTTAAGTCATAATGCTCCAAAACTATCCCTAATTCCAATTGTTTTTAAAGCTTCATAAAGTTTCTTAAAGAAATAGAAATGATTTGCTAAGGGGTGAATTAGAAGCAAAATTACCAAATTAAAATAAGGTTATGAAGATTACATCAAGGCTAATTCATATCTTTAGTCCGCCCGAGTGACATATTGTACAATACCATTAAACACCTACATCAATGACGAATAATTTAGTAAACTACAGTTAATATTTAATTAAATTAATACAATTAAAACGTACTTTGTGCCATTGATCAATTCTATATCAATGCTTGTACATATCATAGTTGTTGGTTTATTAAGTCCTTTGCTCAGTTGAAATTAAATGTTATAATATTATATATAGAATACATTAATTTCCCATTATTTCTATCATCCACTGAAGATAGATAGTCAAAGGTTTTATATGCATCGGACGTAACTTTTCCAGAAAACAAAGTTTCGAGTGTTATAAGCACACTTTAAACATACTGTAAAGTGTAAAGTGCATAATGTATAATATATATACCTATATCTAATACTGTGATGTATGCGCATCCGGATGGCATAGATGTGGTGAGATTACCGACCGGAATGTAATTAGTTTTAATTAAAAACATTATACTTCGCACACTTACTCATCTACCTAGTAAGTACTGGAGCATTTGTAATCATTAGTATAATGGTTTAGGTTTGGTTTTTTTCTCATCTCAGTCCTCAAGACCTCTAATGCGATGGCATTGTATATCTTTGAGTTTTGATTAAAATCGGCCTTGAGCGATACATCAAACGTGTTTCTTTAATTACTATTCTACTCTTTTTTTCGTATTTAAAGTTTACAGTGATAAAAATTCATAGAGAAGAGCCAAGGAAGAAAATAAAATATAATATAAGTACAATATACACGTTTTAGTTATGATACAATTTTTCGTATCCACTGTAATATGTTTTACTGAAAAAAGAATCACCATTATTTCCTAACAAGCATTATTTGTCAGTTAAAATGTGTTCATCAAGTGAAAAAACCACGACAGTGGGAAAATAGAAAAGAATTTCCTTTTATCATTGTTTGCGCTTCGTCCAAAAGATTTGTTTACACCGTTTTAATACCCGGTATATTTGTTTGGCATTTGTTTCCATTTTAGTATTGGTTATAAACCTTTTCTTTCTTTCTCCGTTTCCGTCTCTTTCTGATTTACCACAAGAGATGTTCATATAGGTACACTGACGTTCATCATTCTTTAGGTCACTTGACTATATTTAGCACACGTAAAGTTTATATACATGTATACGTTTTGATATTTAATATTATAAATTTTTCCACACCAATGATAATTTTTATTGTTTTACTCTTGCACTAAAGGGTTGATCACAAATAGGGTGATGCACACTATCACACTTGTACAATAAATTGTCAACTACAGTACTCGACATCATGCCACATTACAAAATATAGAAACATGCTATACTTCGTGATCAATAAAAGTTAACAATTACAGTATTACTCGTACAGGTAACTGCATTAAAACGTTTTGATTAACTACCCACAGGCAACAATAACTTAATATGGTATAAAAACTGATGCATTTTTTAAAGTAAAAAATGTATTTATTGTTCGATGAAATATCTTTAATATAATTTATTAAATTAATTAAATTAGAATTTAGAATAATATATGATACTGAATTATCATTTTAGTTACAAGTTCATAACAAATACCGATATAGTTAATAAATGATTTTACTTAATTAAGTGTATCAACCGACAATATATTTTATTATGCTCTTTAAACATTTAAGGTTACTTTAAATGTTACTTCAACTGGGAATTATAAACATTATAACCTTGAAATATGAATATATGATTGTCGTTTCAAAGATTTCACACGGCAGTCTCATTCAAAAATAAAGTTTTATAAAAAAAAATTGTAGTAAAATTAATATTACAAGTTTTATAGGTAACCATTCATAAAAAAAGTATAGTGAACACATTTCAGGACAATAAATTACAATAACATTGTAGCCCATTCCAGGATAAAAGAAAGAATCGCTTGTTATTCCCCAATTCATAAAAATTTACATTTGTGTGTGGCAAACGAATAAAAGTGGGAAAAGTTTTTTTTTTTAGAAGAACAAAATGGAAAAGGTAGGTTTTTTACATGAGAACGGGGTGGCTTATTGAAAGGCAAATGACCAAGAGTCTAGAATTAATCCCAACTGACTTTATATTAATCACGGTGCAACAATTCCGCATCACAAAAGTTTATATTAACATAAATTATACTCACGAAAAAGGTATTTCTTTTCTTTTCTTTTCTTTTCTTTCTTTTTATTTCATTTTTTTTCAAGCATTGTAATTCCCAGTCGAACAATAACTACCACTAATTTCAATATTTAAATTGTAATGAAGATTTTATTTAACAACTTTTGTGGCTGAAAATTAATAATTATCCACGTGTAAATTAAAATCTGTGAAACCCATTGCAATTAGTATTAATCTGCATACAAAATTAAAAACCTTCATATTTTTTCATTCTTTTGTAATTTAATAAAATCAGCATGGTACTCTTTTTCCGTGTTCAACATTTAAGATGTTCAGTCCTAATTAGTAATTATCCTACTAGGTAGGTACCTATACATTGTACCTTAGTGCCTTAAACAGAAATTTAATATGAGCGTGCTTATCATAATAATTAGGTGCATAATATTATATAATAAATATATTTATATACTTTCCATGTTGTAATGATGATAGGGGGGAGGGGGGGGGTGAAATGTCCGTTGATGTTTGAAATTTATATTAGTAATAAGTACGGTTGAACTAAATTTTTCAAAAATAAATATCAATTATTAAATTATTATTTTTTTTCATATTACCAGCTGTTAATATCGACTGACTTTCGTATAACGGTTTAATAATATGTCAGTGGTTTAAACAGTTTAAAATTAATCTAAATACCGATTTTGAAGAAATCATTGTGTACTTAGGTATACCAAAAAAATTAATATATTCGTACCTATAGTTATATTAAGTTTCAAGTCTTTACAAATAATATTTTTTTAATAACAATAAATGAAAATAACAATATATATTATTAGTTTTTGTTAAAATATTCTAGGTACTACGTAAAAATTTGTATTTGAAAATATGCCTATATTATACTCCATGTATAATCTATGTATACTCTATGTAAATTATATAAATTATAAAAAGTAAAACTGTGTATAATATATATTTTCATATTTTCGTATTGCTATAAGAAAAGCTTATGAGGAAATTATAATTAAATTTTAAAACTTCGTACTAAAAAATAGTTTGGTAATTATTGGACACAATATTAATAATATACTATATATAAATACTAAATAGTGTCGCATACCTAATAAAAAATATCATACCACTGGTGACGTGGTGTTCAATATTTATATCAGCTTAAAAATATGTTCATAATACAATATTTTAATATACATATTTACCCCTCTCCTCCCCTCCCAAAAAAAAAAACAGTTTCTGGATTCTGGACTGCTTATCAATGGTGGTAAAGTTAGTGAAAATAATTAACAGTAGCAAGTTAAGTTAATTAAACTAAATTGCCTTCAGTTAAGTTACAAGTTAACAAAGAAAAAAAATGTAACTAGATAAGTTTAAAGTTCAGATAGAAAATAAAATAAACTTATCTCAGTTCAAAAAAAGATAATTTTTTTGAAGGTACAATATTATTTTTAAGTCATAAACTGCTATAGTATTTTGTTATACACAAACATTTACCAAGACATTTAACACTGTTTTAATTTGTCAATTGTCAACAATGATTAGTTAATATTTCAAGTTTATATAATTTAATTTTTCAAAGTGTGTATAAAATACTTTTGACTCCTAAAAATAATGTGTATAAATATTTCGAAAATTAAAAAAATTGAAGCATATGGCATATGCCCATATAGATAATTTAAAACGTTTTAAATTTAGCAAATACCTACTTCCAGATTTAATTAAGTAACTATTATAGGTAATAGAAGTTATTTTATTCAAAAAGCATCGATGAAACATAATATGTTGTGAAGGTATAACCTACCTATAACACTTATTTATTATAATTAAACGGGTAGGTATTATAGGTACAATGACTCTAACTCGAAAAGTACCTAAATCGTGTTTAATAATAAATTGTTTTATTACAATGTCATCTACATGCAGTAGAACAGTAGAAGTTCAGCATTGTTTCTGGCCTGTCATCCACAAGAAGTAAAGACAAAATTACGATGCATTCAAAATCCGTACAATCAACGATCAGTAGACAGTAGAATTATCCTTCAAGCAACTTACATAGGAAGTTTGAATAGGTACATTATAATGTGTGAATGACGTGCCAGTACACAGACAATAATCCTGGGTTTTCGTTTTTACAATAAAATTCCCTCATTATAAAGTTATTTAGAAAACTTGGTGAAATTAATTTCAAGTTAGAATTTAAATCGTTAAAAAAATCTATTGATTGCAAAATAATACACACACACACTTGTAGAACTTTTAGGTAGGTACCTAATTATCAATTCGATGAATTGAAAAATGAAAACCCTGGAGTAGTCACTCAGGCTTGTTATATTTGACAAAAAAACAACGGTTGCATTTCTAAACGTAATTATAACGGAAAACAATAGACAAAAATAATTATTACCAGAAAACAAAACATAACACGATTAACAAAATTTGAAAATGTTTAATATATCATTGCACAAACATAACGCAAAACGTAATGTATAGAATTCATTAAACGAAAAATAAGGAACACAAAACAAAATAATTTAATAGGTACCTAACCTATGCTATATTGGTTTCGATGAAATATTTATTTCATGTGATTTATTATTATAAGAATTTATTATAAATTCCTTATCCAGGATATGGCGGCATTAGTTATTAGTTTATTGCCAATTTTTAAATTTGATAAATATTATCAGGGTAATTTTATATATTATAGCATACCAAGTACCTACCAACTTATTTAAAATAGACCAGGAATTATATAAAATAGGTACCTACGTGTTATATAGAATACCAATATTATATACTAAATATTAATAAAAAAATAAATTATAATTTGGCATTTGATGCTAACCATGAATTAAGATATATTGTGTAAAATCTATATCTATATAAATAATTTAATTCAGTGGCGTATATAGAAGGTGGGCCTAGTGGGCTGCAGCCCCCCCCCCCGAAATTACAGTATTTTTAAATAGAACAACAATATATTTTATTAGGTACTATTAGGTACTATTATAAGTTATAATATATTTTATATTCTATCTACTATTACCCCACCCTAAAATTATTTCTATATACGCCACTGACTTAATTCGTGATGCTAATATTGCAAATTACTTAGGTACTGGATTGTTAGAAAATGCTGAGTAAAATAAAGTTTCAATTCTGAATAACGATTAACACCAAATTTGTATAACGATTTACTTCTAAATAACGATAAACGCAAAAATTGTGTAACGTTTTAATAATTGTAAATAACTTAAAAATGTTTTCTTTCTTCAAATATGAGCCCTGGTAGGTACTTAGGTACCTACTTATTATAATAGTAGGATTTGAGTGTACTTCGTCATTGAATTTGAATAATATGTCCCTGTATCAATGTGTTAAATTCGAATTCAATGATAAATCATTGTACACTCTATAAAAAAAAAATACACGAAAAACGATTCTTAGGAGAACGCAGTCTATTCGTAAAGATATTTTATAATATATTTATTATCCATATTTATAAAAGTAGGCCACCACTAACCATTATTAATTTATTTTTCTCTCAGTTATAATATAATAGGTTACACTATATTTGTTCCAAAAACATTGCTATTATTAAATAAACAATAAAAGAACAAACAAACACTTCATTAACTTACAATTACTATTTATTTTCACAATGTAAATCTCAACAACATAGTCTTATTAATTCATTTTTAAAGGAACAACGGTTGCTGACATGACAAAATATATATTTTTTCATGGCTGCTGACTAGCGTAGTAGCGTCTAGTACTCTAGTCGAGACTAATACTAAAAAGTAAAAATATTTCTGCTCAGCACCATAGTGTCCAGTTAGAGCAGTCTGGCCAACCTCATATTTAACACTATATTGTAACGATTATTATTTTTTCATTAATTAATTTTATAATATAAACAACCTGTTCATATTTTTATTGTCTAATAAAAATATGTATTATCTATTTAACGAATTATAATAGTTTAGTATTTATACTATTAGTATTTATAGTATTATCTATCAAATAAACAACACAATTAAAATAAACAAATAAATAGTAGATACCTATGTTTAGTGGACACCCTTTTATAATTTATTAAAAATAAACCATCATAAAACTTATGTATCTAGTTCCACCCAGATTCTAAAAAGGCGACACGTTCTATACGTTACTCTCCACGGCTATACTCAATTCAGAATTAGACGACACCAGGCGGCAGTGGCGTGTTGAACTCCTTTTTGGTGAGGAGCAAAAATGTATACAAGGTACCCACCCCCTCGATGTTTGTAACGGCATTTCCAACATAGCAAAAAAGTTTAAAT
>WHPZ01539687.1:0-23192 GCA_016617965.1 Macrosiphum rosae | reverse complement strand
GTTTATAATAATTTAAATTAATTACCATTCACTGGGTTTTACACAGATTTCGTCGAATGAACAAGACGAGTACCTACCCGACATCCATTACATTTTCGTGTTTTTTTAAGCGTGTGACTAAATCTCTTTAATTGTATTTATTCCATTCGATATAGTTTGACTGGCAATCGTTTATCGATCATTTTACCTTGGAAACAAATTTCACATGGACGATGGACGATATAGTGCTGGTCCGGGATCAGGATTACTTTTTGGAACTCCAATGGAGGTTAACAGACACACCTCTAGAAGAAATTCGTAAGTATATATATACATTTTTTTTTTTAATGAAATTAGTTATTTCAAGTTCTCAACACGTCTCGAAATATAAGAAAAAACTAAAGTTATAAACATCAAAAAAGTCAGAAAAAGTACATTTTTAATACTAAAATAAATATTTTTTAGTCACCTTGTTAAACTATAACAACTTGCCCCAGGGTGGGGTAAATTGTTACAGAACAAGGGCACATTGTTACAGTACCTATATATTTTGAATTAAAATTATTAAAAAAAAAAAAATTAACAATGACAGTACCTATCCTAGGCAGAAAATGTTTGACTAAAAATATTATTATATCATTATAATAATATTATGGGGAGACGAGGTGGCGGAGCGGTCTAAGGGGTCGGTTGCGGTGCAGCCGTCGTCGGTTCGATTCTCGGCCACTGGGTGGCATTTTTCTTCGGGCAAGTCACGGTGTCCTGAGAACAAGTTCCGGCATCCACCACCCGGGGTATGGCAGAAACCTACGGGTGCCCCACTAGAAATTCTGCCACAACACACACACGTGTACCAAATCTATCCAATACAATAACTCATAGTTCCACCTCCACCCAATGGCCTAAGTTGCTGTGGGTCATCTAATAAAAAAAAAAAATAATAATATTATTCGTGATTATAATGTTATTATTTCAAAATACTACTATGGATAGTCTTCCAAGAGAGATCAAATATTTTTTGTGCATCACAAATGAGGTGATTGGTGGGTTGCTCACCACTTTATCACGCTAACACCGAGCATGTGTCGAGTGACGAGACGCGATGTACGAGACGAGTCAGACAAAAATCGGAATTTTTATAACAATAACATATAATTAAACGGACTATAACAACTTTCCCCGTATGGTTTTTTTTCTTAAACAATTTATTTTTTGTCAAATAAAATAATACTATTCAATTATATTACTAGAATTTGGTGTAGTACTATATAATAAACACATTTTGAGTATTAAAATAATCTTAGTTTCCATTGGGGTGGGTTGTAATAACAAAAGAAAATCTTGAAAACAATTTACTTTTGATAGCAAAAAACAGAAAACTGAAGATTATTCTTGATACCGTTTATTTATACTGGATATTATCACAAAGCATATGGGGGTAATGATAATGGAATTTGTTTCTTGAGTTTCCACAGTGTTACCATAATTAGTTATCAAGATATCCAAAATGTAACAACTTGCCCATGTAACAACTAACTCCGCTCTCCTCTATACAAGACGTAGACATGGGTTTAAAATATTTTAATTGGATTATGAAAAACAAAATAATTCATTATCCACGATAAGAAACGAGTAGTATTTTTACTTTACCCAAGTAGGTATACCGGGTAAATTAGACGAACAAAAGAAGGAAATAGATTGTCGAACCATTCGCGTTCAATCGTTCTACTTTCGACCACTGAAATATTAAGACTCTTAAGTTCTTGAAATTGTCATACGGACCTGCACATAATATTTTAATGTACACAATTGAGCGCATTGTAGACGTGTGCCCGTTTTATTGTTGACCGGTAGAAACGAGAGAAAGCTACCGTTATTACGAAAGAAAGAACATTATAAATTCATAATAAAAATGTGTTATCGAAAAGATTATTAAGTAATTTTGTCCTTTTTTACGAACTACATCAATAATGAGAATAGAAATGAATAAGTTTGTATATGTTATGTATATTATGTGGATTCACAAATATCATATACCTATGTAGTACCTATACTTATTTATTGTTACCATTATTACCATAGTTATACGATTAAACATTTTCATTTTCAAGAACATTTCTATAAATGTCTGTACATTATTTATCTATGTTTATTGTTTATTGATCTTTTATATTTTTATTTTTGAAAAGATAAATAAATAAACGAACGATATTCCGTGGATATGTGTATAGTGTATACATTATAATTGAATTTATAAAGTCTTAAAAACTATATGTTTATCTATAGATAAAAAAGAGGTTATTTTATCTTTTATCTAGATACATTTTCAACACATTAGATAATATAGCTTATCTAGATAATTTTAAAGTTATCTGTGCACAACCTTCCTTTTATTACTGTTATAATATGAATAAACAAAAACTTGATTCCTCGTTAGTATGGAGCTCCACAGAGGACATGTCTCACAAACTTTAGTCCGCAATAATAATGAAACAACATGTCTGTAAGCGATGGTTAAAATATATTTTCTAACAAACTATTTCAGAACAATTTCTTTGGTGGAAAATCGTGGAGGCTTTAGTTCCGCACACCACTAAGCAGATGACAGACCTGACAACGAAATTTACCTCTACAGCAATACCGTTGTCGCTAAAAATGAACAGGTATAATTTTGACGCTCGCGCTTCTTCCGAAATATTTAAACAGCCGTTAAAAATGTATTCACCCGTATCGTTTGCCTTAGACAACAGTTTTGTACGGCAGTGGCCAGGTATTTCGTGAAGGGCCCCATTGCCTACGAGTTCTACGTCCGCGACAACCTGAAAGGGACTACGTCGAAGGTGAATTTATTACTATTATTATTATTATTATTATTATTATTATTACACGTAAATATAGACCGGATAGTAATGGTTTTTTTATTTCTTGAACAAGATCCAAATGATGATCAAACAACTACAAGGTGCGTTCAGTGACATGATAAGTGAATCCGATTGGACGGATGAGGCCACAAAAAAAGTGACTACCCTAAAGGCGAACGCCATGAGAGTCGGAGTCGGTTATCCGACAATATTTGAATCGCCGGACGAGTTGGAAAAAGACTACGACTACGTAAGAATACTGTGAATAATATATTATAATCTCTAAATCAGTTGAACGCGACCGGCTTTGATGCTCTAAAATGTCTCAGGAAATAATATGCATGCATTTATGTTCTAAAAAATGTCTTTGAAAATATTATGCTAAAAAAATAAACAGAATCCTATGGGTTAAAAGTTCGGCGGAAAAATACAGTAAAAATGCAATTACTAGCCAAAGAGTGCCAATACATTACAGCCTGTATTACTATTTTAATACATTTTTCGACAAAAGAGTTTCGTTGATAAATATGACGAAAAACTCTAAAAATTTAAATATTATATAATTTTATATTAGAAAATAATACGCACATACATAATTTAAATAAAAATTCACAAACTCCGTTGTGGCGGTGTATGAATGCATATAGTAAGTGCATAATCTATACTGGAGAAAATATTATTAGGTAAATAAAAAAGGCATTTTGTTGAACAATAATTTATTATTTGCAACCGGTTGTAACCATAACTCACAACAACAGACTGTTATGGGACAACAGATTATTCTATACGAACGAGTTATGATCGAATTATTTCGGTTGAACAATTTTTAATCTCTTAATCGGGTGCAACTTACGTTATAGTGTAGTCTTCACTGTCCGATTTACGACTAGAAGCGGAATAATATATTTCATGACATCTGCCGATTAGGTTATAGTCAAAGATGACCAGTACATTCAATCCATGTTGGACATTAAATCCTATGAAGTCGCTTTCGTGCTGGGAAAGGTGGGGGAACAGATCACCGAGGAGGATGAATCAGGTCCGAAGACGTAAGTACACGACATTACATATTATAATATTATTATTTTCCGATTATATAAATTAATAATTATTATTTCGTTCGAAACCTTGCGACCGATCGACGTTGTTGCAGAGTCTTGACGGACCCATTGGAAGTCAATGCGTATTACAATCGAATGGACAATTCCATCAGTGAGAATATTATCTAAACTCATAATATTATGCGCAGTTAACTGTGTCCTGACGTAAAAAAAATTTGATCGCGTCTTTTTTTTTTCATGTTCGCTTTCCCGCAGACATTCCGTCCGGAATTTTACAGATGCCGTTTTTCTACAAGGGAGTCGAGTAAGTCGAGACTCATCCGACCACATATTATATTATTATTTAGATTTTTCAAAGCCTATATTATGTTTTAACATTATTGTTATTTTGTTTCGTTTGATTCGCCTTAAACCATCGATCACTATTTGATACGCATCGCAACAGTGTCGTAAACTACGGCGCCATCGGTACGATCCTCGGACACGAAATCTCGCACGGATTCGACATCGAAGGTAATGCTCACATATTATCGACACTTCCGTTTAGTTCCGTTATTTTAAGAAGTGGATACACGGTGCTGGATTTGGAGGGGGTGGAGTTCACCAGGGCTGAGTTTTTATTGTTTAAAAAATGACCCACCTCCCTTTTTACTGTCAACTGTTATGGACAGGGCTT
The DNA here is from genome assembly GCA_016617965.1 of Macrosiphum rosae. NCBI lineage: Eukaryota > Metazoa > Arthropoda > Insecta > Hemiptera > Aphididae > Macrosiphum > Macrosiphum rosae. The sequence continues at coordinate 18,615 of WHPZ01539687.1, read as the reverse complement.
GAAACCGATAGTAGATGCCGATTTTGAATCCCGGTCAAAACCGTTAAAAACCGAAATCGATACAGAGACCGAAAACAAATTCGAAATAAATCAATGCCGGTAATCAAAACCAAAATTGAAATCGGAAAAAATAAAAACCGGTATTCAAAACCAAAAACGAAATCAGAAAAAATAAATAGCGTTACCCAACATTTTCGATTATTTTCCTAGACTTCTTCACGGTATCAGTTTCATCCTCGGATACCTATTGGAAATGATTTTTAAAATTTTTATCACAAACGTTAGTATGAAATACCAAAAGTAAATTAATCAAATATTATATTGTATATGACTTAAAAATAGACATTTTTTTAAGGGGCTCCCGATATTATAGTAGATGCACCCTGGCTCTCCGAGACTTAGATCCGGTACCGCGGACACAGTGCCACGTCACAACATTAATATTATGTATATTATCATTAAACTATTATCGTCGTCGCTGTTCAGGTAAAGACTACGATATCCACGGCAAGAAGACGTCGCAATGGTCGCAAAACGCGGTGAAAGAGTACTTGAAGCGGGCGCAGTGTTTCATCGAACAGTACGATCAGTTCGTGTTGGACACAGACAGCAATGTGAGCACTATACATTCTACTATAATACTATTGTTCACGGATGTGGGTCCACAGTAAATATCAGGAAAGTAATGGGCATAAGATAGACTTGGATAATAATGCGGTAACCAAAGTAGGTACCTACGTATTAGTTTATCATCATGTTTTTTCAGTTTGAATAAACAAAGATTCGGTCGACTGTTTACAAAATTCGGTGCGTTCATCGACAGGTAATATTTCAGTCGTTTTGATAACATAATATTATAACATTTGTCGAACCGAAATATTAAGACAATGTAGGTATATGTTTAGTAGCACAACGGACAACGATAATAATGTCATCGTTTTTATGATCTTGTTTGACATGATAATACCTACTTGTACATAAATATAATACAAAAATTTCGTGTCATAATATTATACTGTTGTGGTTTATCGTCGCTGTAGTATATATACATCTCTAAATATTTATCACTACATAAATATTTTTTCTGGAGGGGTGCCACCGCGGCGTCCGTGTCCCGCCTACAAATCCGCGTCTGAATAATATTATATACCTAGCATAGTTACCGTTATCAGTTTACCATGGTATACATTATTTATAATAATATCTGTCGTCCTGATCATCGGCGCGTTTCATACTGTTTTTCAGCTAAACGGCACGCACACTTTAGCCGAAAACATGGCCGACAACGTGGGACTGAAGCAGTCGTGGAGGGCGTACAAATCGCACAACATCGGCGAAGAATTTCGTCTGGCAGGACTCAAGGAATACTCCAACGACCAGCTGTTCTTCTTGTCCTACGCGAACGTGAGTGACCCGGAAAATGACTTGTGCCCGATCGCATCATATTGTCCTCCACAGTTTTCTCTTTCATTAGACAGCATCACTCACTCTATCACATCACATCGTCAATAATTATTCTTTTATTGTTTTCCTCTCTCGTCCGACTGAAAAAATATGTAATGGCCATAACGTTTTTCTATAAACTTAAGGATTAGACGAAGTCTAGGAAAGATATTAACGACAAATAATATTACAGCCGTTGACAACATATTGTTATACATTTTTCATTAAATCTCTAAGGCTGTAATAGATCATGCATCCATTGCAGTTCGCATAATAAGTTATGGTGATGATTTTTGTTCTTATTATCCTTAACGGAATCGCAGGTAGAATATCGGTTACCACGATATTATTTTGCTTTATTTTATTGATAGGAGCTATAATAATATATTTAATATCAAGTTTGTGTCCTTAGGGATTCTCGGCGTTCTTATTAATTTCAATTCGAATCACCAGAGTGTCAATAATGATTGTCAAGTACATAACTACATAACATAACATATTTTTAGCTTTCCTATTTGAAGACGAAAAAAGATAATAATTTTTAATTTCCTAAAGTCTGCGTCATTTTTCTTTTAAACTCTGGTTGAAACCCCGAACACGATACGAGATTCTTGATAAGCGCATGCAGAGGATTTTACATGATTTCGATATTGATATAATATTATTACGACAACACGGCGTTTCGGTTAGGCTATTTAGCTACATCCATGTGTTGGGAGCACATTTCTCCCGTATCGTTAGTAATAAAAATAATATAAAATGTAAAATAATAATAATATAATATTATAACCGCGATGTGAAACATGTGATGTGATTTAGTGGGTGAAACGCATCAGAATACAACGCATTCACAGAGTTTACTCGAAATATATTAAAGGCACTTACTTGTCGGACGAAACTATAATAATAACAATAATATTATAAACATGCACTCTTTACGTCACTTGACTTTATAATATCATGTGAAACGTTATCGATAACGATAATATTTGTACAACAGGTGTGGTGCCAAAATCCGGAGGATGCGAAATCCGAAAAGAAAGACATTTTGGGCAACGACGAGCACAGCCCTAGCTTCGCCCGGGTGTTGGGTTCGTTGAGAAACAGTCCTGAATTTGCGGACGTTTGGAAATGTCCGGTCGGAAGTCCCATGAATCCCTCCAAGAAATGCTCCATGTGGTGAACGCCAAACGCAACGCCGTGTGCGCGTACTCGACGATTATTAATTCTATTATTATAATTATTATAATTATTTTATTACTATTATTATTATTATAAATATAACTATTATTATTATTATCTTAATTATTATTTCCATCGTTCAGGCGCTTCGTGTAATAGAATATGACAACCTATTTTTTTCGTTTTGTACAATGAAAGTGATACGGCTATGGTATTATGTCTGTTTTCTCGTCATCTACGAATGAGACCGTTTGCATTTGTAATATAGGTATTCACGATTATGTATTCGTATATCAAATAGCAATTGAAAATTATTTTTCCTCCTTCCCAACAACCTTGATTGGACAATATTTTGGAGCGTTTGCAATGTGTAAGTACTAAAATAAATCACGGAAAACCTATAGTTCAACAACAGAGATGATCGTTTAATTCATATAATAATATGCTGCAGTTCAATATCTATACTAATATTATAATACAAAATACCGTTTTTTTTTTACCTAACCACTATATTATTATTGCAACCAAAATTCGAGTTGAAAAAATAACGATTATGTCAAGAAATATTCAACGTGGCGTTTGAATTTTGAAGGCACATTAAAATTAATTAATCTGTGATAATACTGCTGTTGCGGTGCAATTGATAATCAAGCAAAAAAGTTAAAGGTATATTTATTATTTAGAGTTTAGGACTTGAGTTCAAATCATGATATAGAACAAACTACTTTTTAGTTTGGTTAGATTACCGAAGAGTTGTCAATATTACCCATATTACGGGTAGACAGATTTTAGTTTTGAAAACGGATTTTTAATTAATTTGAAAGCTTAATATGTTTTTATAAAGCATATTTTAATAGTTAAAACAGTTTCTTTTACAAAAAAAAAATATATAAACGTAACAAATTTACGTTGGTTAATATTTATGTTAAAAACAAATATTAAAAATATTTGATTTGGTTAAGTGTTAAGACATAGATAGTGCGATTGTTAGGTAATGATTAATGAATCAAAATCTGTTTAAATTGGATCCATTAAGCTAAAATGGTCGGTTCTGAAGTTCAATTTAAGTTTAAAGAGATTCAACATTATTTCTTAAATCTACGAGTTCTTTTATATCCTACACAGTACACAAAATAAATAAATAATTATAAAAAATAATTTATAAAATGCAAACAACGCACTAAAAAACTGTAATGCTAAGTAAAAATTATTGTGAGAACACTATTAGTCTTTTTTTTTTTAAAGTGAGTGTTTCGGCGTATTACCGGAATTTATCAAATAACATTTTAACTCGACTATTACAATATTATAATATTGTATTCGTAGATAATTTATAAGCCAGATGAATCGATATTCATTTAATTTAGTAGGTAAATAAAGTATATATACAATATACATAGAGTATAACTAAAGCTTGAGAAAAGTAATAAAATTTGTGTAATTTCTGACCTTGTCCGACTTTCAATAGCGATTCAAAAATTGTCTGCCGTGAACGGTCCAATATCGATTTACAATTTAGATCGCTAAAGTTTATGATTGTATACCTTATAATGTGTCACGTTGTTGCGAAATTATATGACGTAGGTACCTTCCCATAAAATTTCCAACAGAATCAATCAACTGTTTTAAAGTGCTTGTTAAAATTTTTGTTGACCTCGACCCACTTTTTTATTTTTTAAACCTAGTTGAACACACAATTTGTAATACGAAATATACCGAATCATAAAATTGATGAAAAAACTAAAATTGAAACATTAAAATATTATCTTAACCACTGGTCTTTTTGTCGACATTTCGTGTTTCCGTAAAGAGTTTTAAAAAAATAAAATAATATCATTATAAAAATAAGCTACATCGTCTTTTCGAGTATATGTGCTAAATGTAGGTTCTTAGTAGGTGCGACCTAATAGGTACAAAAACTAAATAATACAAAAACGTAACTGTACATTTTGGTATATTTTTCTTAAACCTATTGAACAGATTATACTTAATAAATTAAATAGTTTCTACTCTAAATGGTAATTACAGATAATTATTAAAATATATTTATATATTATAGTAACTAGAGTAAACAAAAAAAAAAAAAAAACAAAAAAAAAGAACAATAGGTAGGTACATTGTCTTGAACCCGATATATATAAATTTATATTATATATATAGAGAATTTCCAAAAATATATGTCTGTACATTGAGCGTTTAAACAATAGTATTACGCATATATATATATAGTATTACGCTTGAGGAAAATAAAATCATGTTACAAAAGAACCGAAACTACGATAGTAACGTACATATACATATATATATTATATATTATAATATATTATATATACTTAATTCGGTTTCAGAGTGTGAGCAAAAAAAAAATCGCTAGCACAATGTATTTATAAATTATCACATAAATATTTTAATTTTTTTATATATATATATTACAAAACGAATTTTCAACATCTTCTTTTTCTTCTCTTATTCTTCTTCGTATTCTCAAAGAATTTATATCTCTTTCTTTTTTAAAATATACAATTATTCAGCCTTCATACGAAAAAAAAAAAACGACAACAACAACAACAATAACTACAACAACAGTTCATCGGAATGTTGTGTTAAACTATCTGTTCCGAGGGGAAGACATATGATAATAGGTATGTTAATTAGATTTAGGTTTTCTTTCTATTTGGTTGTATTATTTTTTTTTCATTGGCATGGCACTCAGAAACTTATAGTTAAAAATTGGGTCTGGGATGGGGTTGGCGTTGAGATGGGGTCAAGGGGGGGGACGAACGTAGGATGAAATGAAGTCGGCACCCTGCTGGCTGCGGTTGGACGACGTGCGTTATGCTATTGCTTGTTGACGATTTCTGGTAAAGCTTAAAAACACCTGCAAAACATACGATTCGGTTATTACAAATAATATCATTATTATAGTTTTTTTTTTTTTTTGTCGAAACCACGACAACAAATATAATTGGTCCTTAAAAAATTAAATAGTATTAACATGGAAAAAGTATTTATTGTATAGTTTTATTTTTTATATTATGGTTAACAAAAATACGATCGGTGTGTAAAGACTGTGAAGAACTGAAGGAATGATAATGTCGGTAGGAGCGAAACAACAATATTCTGTTAATGGTTATTGCGGTACGTACCTGTTCTAGACTAGTCTGCGTTATCGAATAATCGTCGATGAGCAGCTCTTTCTTGGCCTGTTCCATCTGAGCGAAAGCGTACGAACACGGATACTTCTTGGGAATGTGGAACAGCGCCGTGATTTCGAATTCCTCGCGCAAGTTGGCGCCTGAAACGACATTCATAATATTGTTATCAATAATAATAATAATTATTATTATTATTATTATTTTATCATCCGCTTATATGCGGGTAATCTATATAGGTAGGTATGTTATAAAATAGCTACGATCGTCAGCGCGTCGTAAAAAATAGTTGTTACGATGCGACCGATTAATAAAATTGCGCGAGTTTTCGTGAGTAAACACAGGGAGAATTCAAATTTTGTATTTACTCTCATATTATTATTATTTAGATAATAACAGAAATTTAATAATAATAACAATATAATCTTACGAGAATGAAAACGTGAGACGAGCTGTATCTTTGTAACACGGCGTTGACTAAACTATGAAGTTCGTTAGCCGAACGAGATTTTTGTATGATTAATATTTTTTAATTATTTTATATTATGTATCTACATACTCGGATATCTAAATAATATGAATAACGTGGTCGTTTACTGGATTTGGGGGTGGATTGCATGAAAATTGAATAATATAATATCTATTGGTAAATGGGAATATTTTATGATTTATTAAACAAATTTACTACACTTAACGTGATTCGAAATAATTATTTTGCATCTAACATTTAGAAAAATATTCCACTTCTGATCTCTTAAGTAAAATATAGGTGGTCTTTAAAAAAAATTAATAATTCACAGTAATGTTGTGAAAAATAAGAGTGATATTGTATTAATTATTAAAAACATACAACAATAAACATTATTAACAACCATTATGTTATGATAGTTAACTTCATAACTTATGACGAACACAAAAATCGGCAAAGGTAATTTTAATATTATTGTTATTATTGTACAGCCTATCGTGGAGCGATAGCATAATATAATTATTATTGCTTACATCATATTATATTTAGCAAACTTACCGACGAACGATTTCATCACGTAATCTTTAGCTCTCGTATAGTTGTCAGGGTGGAATTTTATGTGCAGCTGATAGCCGACGGAGAATTTGTTTTTCAGATGCTGCACAGACCCAATGCAGCATAGGCGGCCGTCCACCATGATAGCCAGACGACTGCACAGGGCTTCGCATTCCTCGAGACTATTGAAAAGAATAATAATATGTTGTTAATTATATTTTATTCGATGCCATGCTAATATGTAATAAATTTATAAAATATTATAACAATACAAATTCACAATAAGCGAGATTTAAATTTTTCTTCTAGAAACTATAGAAATAATAAAAAAAAGTAGGTACGACTACAGTGCACTTACACACTGTACAAATTTAATTTTTTTTTGTCATTTTAAAGTGTTTTAATAGTTAACTTTTTAACGGTAACGCATAATTTTTATTTTATGTCCCAAAACATAATAACATATTAACATATAAACCATTGTGCGTACCCACTTCAATATTATTACCATTATTTATCGATCTGATATAATGGCTACCCAATAAAATCAATAACAATCTCTGACAGTATTGTTAGGTCATGATAATTATAATACCTGTGAGACGTGATGAAAACGCATTTTCCGCGATCCCTCTCCTCGCTCACCGTGTCCCAGAGGTGTTTCCGGGCGGCGGGGTCCAGGCCGGAAGTTGGTTCGTCCAAGAACAGGACGCTCGGGTCACCGATCATAGCTATGGCTGTGCTGAGTTTCCTTTTGTTACCCCCACTATAAGCACCAAAACAAACACCACAAATTCGAGATTAAAATCGATTCGATTAAACGTGAATATCTCAAACAGAGTATACCAATTTATAAGTAACGTTAATTTTTTTTTACAAAAATATAAATTCATCGTTTGTGTGTTTTGTTGATTACTACCGCAGCTGTAAGTATTATAAGTAAGGGTATTAAGTATTTAACGTTTCGATGAGAGGTGAGGAGTGGTACAAGGGTACTCCGCAAAATATTGATCCTCTACTCCTCTAGTCTAAATTTTAAACACTAATATTATAGATATTATACTAGGTACTTGTCAAAAAATAGGATTTTTATGATGAAAATACTCTTAATAATATTCTTCACAGGAATCACAACTTATGTCGTCATTCAAAAGATTACACAACTTAAACAATTATAACTGGAAAAAATAGTGAAAAATATTGTATTGTAACGACCTTAAATTTTGATATATTGTGTAAAAAAATATTTTTAAAAACGTTATTGTTTTCTGAAATTACGTGTGTCGTGCGTTAAACGTGTAAAGCTAAAACTACTTGAAAATACAACAAGTGATATCACGATATTATAAAATGTAAACGAACTGACCTGTAGTTTTTCGCTTGCACGTTCAAGTAAGCCATGAACGCCAGCCTGGAGGCCAGGTGGAACGGCACCGTGGACGATTCCTTGTTGGACATGCCCCTGAGCTTGCAGAAGAAATGGAGCGTCTCGTAGCCTGTGAGCTCTTCGATGAGACCGTTGAACTGCGGACAGTAGCCGCCCACCTCGTGGATCTTCTCGCGGTTGTTGTTCACGTTCACTCCGCACACGTAAATGTCGCCGGCGGTGTTCTTTATGTCACCCGTCAGCATCTTGAACGTGGTCGTCTTGCCGGCACCGTTCGACCCCAGCAGACCGAAACACTCGTTGGACTTAAGCGCCAGGTTCAGTCCCCTCACCGCTTCCTTGTTACCGTACTTCTTCCAGACGTTGCTGCGAAACGAGGAGCAATGACGAAAGCGTTATTGAAAGTAAAAAAAAAATTATAGATCGTCACGCCAGATGAAAACTACTAAGACACTAGTTCCGATAGTGCTCCAAACTATAATTATCGTGTTAGTGAATATCTCGAGTAATATTTGAAAAACAATCGTGTCAAAATCGGGCAAAAATAATATATTACGCTCAAAACTATTGATATTTCGATGTTTTTTTCACGAATTTTCCTAAACGTAGTCCTTTACTTTGCATTCCATTAGTTGATTGTATACCTACCAACAATGGGTAGGCATTTGGTGAAGTAGTAATATCACTATAAGTAATCGTCACGAGAATTTAGTCGTAAGTATCAATATAAAATTATACATATTATAATATTACAAGGGTGTATATTGGAGGCGTCTAAGACTAATAAGTTTGAAAAACTAAAGCCACTATAGCAGGCTGGATACAGCGCAAGCACCATCATGTTTGGTGTACTTATAAGGCCATCGATAAGTTTACGGTTAGGGGGGTCACGATGATTTAAGTGGTGCGCACTCACTTGAGGTATAGACAATAGTTGTGTGGGTCGGCGCCGTTGACCACTTGCTTCTCGTGGGCCACGTCCGATTCGTAACAGTTCAAGTCGTACTTGTCTTCCTTGACGGAGTTCTTGAGCATCACGTGGCTGTAGAGCTTCATCAGCGTGCAGTGGACCTTGTTGCCGTAATACGTGAGGTATTCACATGACAGCAGTAACGCCACGCACACGAATCCTAACCAGAATAGGTGGGTCATGTTTCTACCGATGCCGGGGCTGGTCCACGAAAGGTTGTCACCGTCCCATCCAAAACAGGTTGCTAGAATGTCAGTAGTTAAATCATTCGTTCGTGATGAAAATGAAAAGGAAGAAATTATTTAAAATGTTTTATTGGATCGCGGCATACTGCGAGAGACGAGGGTTGACATAGAATGTCCGAATGTGTCTAATTTAAGTACACTTCCGAGTAGACGTAGGCATTCAGCGTTGTTCACTGCGATCTCATAGTTTATATAAATATATTTATTTATCGACAATTTTTTCATCATCCACAATTACCTGCAGCACGTGACTTACCGTTCTTTTGGAAGTCGCAAATCTCGCTGTACTCATACGAAGAGTATATGTTTTTCAAACCACTTCCGAGAGCGTAATGTGGAAAGTAAATCATCATGTTGTCGATAAACTTGGCTTGGTCTTTCAAGCACAGTGGTTGCATGTCCAAAATAAGCACCAACATGAAGCAAAAGGCACCTGTATCATGATAAGACACACGCGACGAGTGAATAGTATAATATTATATTGTAAATAGAGCCATTGATCGATCGGAACATGTCCACATGCATAATAATTTATATTTTATTATACATAAATATATTATATATTATTTCATAGTAAGTATCATGTTACAAACTCTTATTTAAAAAAAAAAACTAAATATGATAGTTTAAAATGATAAATTTTAAATTTTAATAGTATTTTCATTTTCATTTTTTTTTTTGAAATATTACATAATATTATTATCATATAAAAATACCAGTTTTTAACTGATTGTGTGAAGAATATTAATATTGTCTCTTGAACAACATATTATGTGAATTATAATTTTAATAAATTAATAATATATAGAAAAAAAATATGAAGAGAAAAAAACTTTACATACCTAAATAATATGAACTGAATTAAAATAAATTATTTTTTATTTTTTCATCGTACTTCAACAAATTCAGTTCAAATTATTATTGTTTAATTTATTTACTTGATTTTAAATTTGTTAATAATCTACTTAGGGTCGTTCGGAAATCTAACAGTTTGTTACATCACTAAACTCTATAGTGTATATTATGGTTTCAATTTTTCTTCTATTAGTCAAATCATTTTAGATACAGCTTGTGGAAATAATATTTACAGGGTGGGTTCAGGAGGGCATAGTGAACATTTTTAGTCCTGCATATTATTGTTCTAAAAATGGTCAACCCAAAAGCCATTGTGTGTAATGATAAAAACATTAATAATATAATATAATAATAATATTTTTTTGTCTCCTTACCGGTCATAACGCTAAACATGGATATTCTCGTGAAACTAGTGGACGGGTTTGAGAACAGGTATGAGAACAAACTCATCAGCGGCATCGTCGCCCACGAGAAAGCCACCAACAGACTCAACATCAGTCCTGCAACGGAATCAAAATAAATATCAATAGTAACGAGTTGATGAAAAATAAAAATAAATTGTCACCGACAAAAACAGCGACTCACAACCATAGTATTATTATAATACTTCTGCAGTCAAGAGGACGTATACGATACCCGTACAACCGTATCTGTATTATGTTCCTATACTCGTAATTGTAGGTAGGTACTAAGGAATGTAGTGAAATCGCATCGAGAAAAATCAAAATTACTCAGTGTTGTCTACGCGCGTTAGTATATTGTTAATGTTATTCGAGTTCAAACGCCGAAATCAATTCGGTCGGGTTATCATGACGTCCGTCCTCTTGATACATAATATCATTTTAAACACTGTGATAACGTGTTGCGGCTATAATATATTAATATTATCATATTATACCGACCCATTTGTTTCCAGCTCGCGTATCCCGGATCTCCGTGCCAGAAGAGCAACAGCAGAATGGAGAATATGACGGTCAGGTAAGTTATCCAGTCCCACAGCAGAGACGCTCCCCAATAGGCCAGTGGTTTGACGCCGGCTATCTGTTGCATGTGCTTGGCGCCGGTATATCGCTCGTTGACTGCGAACAGCACGTACACAGCGCACACGAACGCTTGTGAAATGGCGCAGTTGAACGCCACCTGATAGCCCAGATTACTGCCTCCGGTCAATTTCATAAGCTGTGGAGACAAACAAAAACGATTGCGTTACGGTTAACGTTAGTTTAAAATAAAGTATTAGATCCATTTGGTATTTTATTATGCCCGACAATCGCGTGATCCAATACCCAACACTTACGACTATACTCTCATAAAAATAATGTTCTGTAGGGGATTTTTTAGTTAAAAACCCGTAATGTCACTCAAAAAGTAAAGAACTTAAAACAAATAGAACGATAAAAAATATTAAACGATATTTTTGCCGAAGTCTGTGTCCGAATCGCAATATTCTTTTTTCGAGAATATTGGCTGCCATTTACAGTTTCGGGCCACGAAAACGATAATAATATAATAGTCCGTCCGTATGATATTGTATTATATCGAAATAGACAGTTTTCTCACCTTGTCCACTCCTTGGTAGGGCAGAGGATGATTCACTACGAGTATCCCGTATTCGTCTCCTTTGTAACTTTTCAATATAGCGTTGTGCACCATGCTGAGCGCCAAAGGTGGACCGTGGTAAGGTTGGTTGTTGAAATACGCCGTGATCCTGTCCTCACCGAATATCGCGCCGACAATGTACTTCTGTGTGAATGGCGATATCTTTTCGGAGGCCTGCGGATGGACATCAATGGTATAATAATAAATTACATACGTTATTTTCGGTTGATATGAACCGACTATAATATTTTGTATTTATTATCTTTCGCGGTGCTCACACGTGGTCATCGCATAACCAGGTAAGTACATATTATTATTCTTATTATCCGAGAGAGAAAAAACTCACCACTCGCAGTAAAAAGTCTTCGAAATAACTGTACGTGGTACGGTAATTTAAATCCAAGACCGGGTTGGGCGCACAGGCATTCTTGTACGACTCGTAAAAAGTGCCGATCTGCGTGTTGTTGGTGGACAGCATGACCGTACTGATGGGTTCCCAGTAGTTCTGGAGGAAAGGAAAAAAAATTAATTTCATCGGAAACACAAACATCGAAATCGTCGGTCGACGGTCGCTGTCACTTACCGCTAGTTCGGCTGCCAGAGCCGGCAAGTCTTTCATTCCCTGCCAGGCGTTGACGACCAAAAGTGCCAAGAATATGAAAAACATCGTTAGCGTTATTTGTAACGAATGCAATATCAGAGAACGGTATGACTGCAAGCATTTCTTTTCCATGATCGCCCCGCATTGGATCCAGAACAATTTCCATCCCCTGGCCCCTAAACAAACAACAGTATTATTATCAAAGTCCCACAAAATTTACATCAATCTCTTCGTCTGTCGTAAACCCTTACTTTCAGATTTATAATCGGCAGAGTCACACTCGGGGTCGTAGAACAACGTGTCAAAACGGTTTTTCAGTTCCATTGATTTTTGTTTGATGGCGTTCATCTGGTAATCCGATAATTTCTTGTTGTCTTCTTGACCGACTCTGCAATGACGACAAAATAACGCGTATTAAAATATAATCTGTTTCTTTACTCACGTGCTTCGCCCACATACCTCATGAACACGTCCTGCAACGTAGTCAAAGTTATTCCGTATTCCTTAATCCCCAATGTCTGTTTGGATTGCTCCAATGAGTTGAGCAGATCTGGGAACAACGACGAGTCCTCTAGCTGATACGTGACTTCCATGACGGTCATGTTACTTGGCACCGAATGAGGGTAATATTTACGTACGAAATTTGTCACTTTAGTCAAACTGAAACCGATTACATCTTTTACCAGGGTTAAAGTGTAACCACCACCTAAAAAATAAAAACCGGCATTAGAGTATATTATATTTAAAAACTATGGTCAATTCAAAATATTTGTATGCGTATTTTGTCAGTTCTTGATTAATATTGAACTGCGTTATTGACAAAAGTAGCTAACGGAATTTAAAAAAAAAATGGAAATTAATTTAAACCACTGCAGTATTAGTATCGCATAGAAGTGGAGTATTTTGAATTAACAATAAAAGAACAATGTGTACCGGTAGTTGTGTGTAGAGTCAAAATTATTCGTTATATTATTTCATACTCAAGGGTGTGACATCTGATTATGAAATTAATTAAAATCAAATTTAAGAACGCTGAAATCACCTCTAAATTTTTTTTTACAAACAATAATATATTAACATAATTTGTATAATATTCTTACCATATTCTTTTTTCAATGAAAATGGTGTTCCGACACAACAAAGAGTGCCTGCTTTCATAATGGCGACACGGTCACCTAGCAGATCCGCTTCGTCCATTAAATGCGTTGTCATCACCATTGTTCTTCCTTCCCGTTCCGATTGCAAAATATTCCACAGAGTACGTCTGGCCGCCGGGTCCATACCCGACGTCGGTTCGTCCATCAACACCACCTACGCGCCAACGACAGGATCGATTAATAATTATGTCTGACAAATGGTTAACGGACGGAAACCGCAAAGTTAACCGCAAGGCGTGTGCGTACCTTCGATTTGCCAATTAACGCTATGGCCACAGACAGTTTTCTCTTCATCCCTCCGCTCAGATGTTTGGACTTCGTGTTGATCATCGACTCTAGTTCGAATTTCACCGTGTAACTGTCGATTTCGCTTTTCAAATCCTGCTCGTTCAAATCCTTCAACTGAAAAACACGGACACAAATAGCGATCATATTATATATAATGTGTGTATACATTATGTTTATATTTAACTATATCCATTGCCCCTCAGTGGGTGAAAATGATTTAACGAATACAATTTATTTAATAATGAATTGTTATATACTCGTTTATTGCAATAGTAGTATCACTAAAATCGAGCACGGTATACTAACCATTCCGAAAAAGTACAAATGCTCTCCTACGGTCAAGTCCGGTATGAGTAGATTGTATTGAGGGCAGAGCCCCAATGAGTGTCGTATAGTTTTCATGTGGGTTTTAATATCGTAACCCTCTATCAGCGCCGTGCCGGACGTTGGACTTATCAGTCCGGTCAACATGGACATGGTGGTGGATTTTCCGGCGCCATTGTGGCCCAGCAAAACGGTTATTTGATTCGGTTGCATATCCACGGACAGCTTGTTGACGACGTACTTTCCGGGCGTGAAACTCTTGCTGAGCGATTGGATATGTATGCCGGATTTTTCGGCGATTTGTTTGGGGCTGACTTTTTTCTCGAACCAGAACGACGGCTGTAACGTAAAAGAAAATGTCAACGATAATCATAATAATATTATATTGTATTGTGTGTGACCGAAACAGTGACCAAATTCGACGGAAAATGAGTCAAAAGAGTATGAAAATGGCCGGGCGAGACTCACCAGTATCGGGAAGTACCACGGAGGGTGGAAACCGCTGTTGCGCGGGAAAGCTGTTTCCAGGTATACGGCGATCAACAGGTACAGGACCGAGTCGAACACCAACATCAGCATTATGTCCGCGATGCACATCTTGTCGTCCGGCGACACCGTCACCGTGATGTTTTCCCACGTCAGACCGCTGCCGATACCTTCGAACATGATGAGACTCTGGAATATGTATCCCAGCGCAGTGTTTGGCAATATGGTGGACGCCAGGATTTCTCTGTTGGTCATGGACGAGTATTTGGGCTGGAAGATCATGAATGGGGCATAGGTCCCGAACCACAACACGCCGCCGACGGTCGCCGCTGTGTTGGCTGGAACGAAAAAAAAATTGTATACAACGAAATTCGATAAATTCAGCTTCAATTATTCACCTACAAGTACACACACACACACACACATACATACAAACAAACAAGTTCACAGACATAATATGCTCGGCGGGCGTGAATTTGAAGGTCTAAATATTTAATGCATGTTAAAATATTATGTTATGTGTGCATGTACATATATTATATAATTATACGTAAATTGTATGTGCATATAATGTAATTATTAATATTATATATTTTTTTTATATACGTATTATATATTAGATACGACGTGATACACCTTGACGATATGTTAATGAAACGTAATTGTTATTTTGTTTACGAACGGTTATATTATGATATACTCGACGACGATTGACACGTGCGTTATTTGTATGATTGGGGCTGGGGTCATAATATTTTTAAAAAAAACCTTAAAATATGCATATTAATATTATGTCCTTATAAATCACTAAATGGGCTCTAAAAAATATGCAAAATCACTTAAATATGTTCGATAATATTATATAGGTATATTTTTGTTTCAATAAAAATCAAAATGTTTAAAAAATAAGAGATATATCTATAGATAGGTAGATATGTAACCATAACCTTTAATGCACGTTTTATTAATCATAATATTCTATATTGGGATGAATATTGTGCAGTAACAGTTGTAACAGATATTTACATAAATATTAACGGTGTATAATTAATTTTCAGCTTATATAGGTACTATACCATATAAAACCATGGTGTCTATTATGATTTATGATATATTTTGTAGATCAATTTTATGGTTTTAAAGATTTAATTATAATAGGATGGTTTTCAAATTGTATTCAAAATACGCACTTATGAATGATAAAGAGTGAAATCCGAAAGATAATCATATAATATCATAATATTTATGCTTGGGTCATCACATTATATTTAGTAAGTACCTATTACGAAACACGTTTCTATAATGTAAATTAGGTAGGTATACCTATTAGGGCTTTGGATAAGTGTACGTTGGAAATATGCAGATCCCTTAAGTCCCTGGGTAGCACTACAGTATTGTCGAGATATACTTTTATAAAAATCCCATAACATAATCACGATATTACATACACATATAGGCGTGGAGCCTTTAGCTCGTCACCGGGTCTTACCTTTTTTAAAGCAGGCGGATATCAAGAAGCAATAGGATATTCCGGCGGTCACGTACAGGGTCAATATCGCCATTAGTACCAGAGGGTCGGAGTACTGAAACACCGCACCCGTTGGCCAGTCGTATGTTATGAAAAACACCAATATCAACAGAGGTACAATCCATACAACAAAACTCTTCAGGTACCATGCGCATGCGTGCAACCAGTTATCCAAGCCCATGAGCATCATGGCTTCCTAAAAAACAAAAAAACAGCTCAAATTATACAGAAACCTAAGGTTGACGAAAAAAATCGCCAAGTCTTGAGGTCGTTCATATGGGTGAACTCGTTAGGAACTTGCAGTGATATGCATTGGATGGACCCCTAAGCTGGTTGCCCCCCCAGAGGTTTCAATTTTAAACTACAGTGTAGGTTAGCATAATATTAATTATTTTAACTGAAAAAATATCTTATAATATAACTGCGTGGTACATGCATCCCAAAGATATTATAATACACTCATTGATAGGAATGGGGTTAGAGGGGAGCTCTGAAATTCGCTACCGAGCTCATAATTGTTTGCACTGTATACCCATAACGTCGGTTAGATGACCGATGGAAACGTTAGAAACTGATCTTCGGTTCCGGAGACCCGTCTGGATTCCACGCTAAAATCATCCGTCATCCTGTCATCCGTTTACTCACCTTCATTTTCATTTCTTTTTCAGCCGATATCACTTTGATGGTGTTGATGGCGGTGTAAATGTAACTGAGCAACACTACTGTGGAGATGAACGACGTGAGGGCCGGTAGCAATGGATCCTCGATGTACTTCGGATACGGGAACCTCTGTAGCTCGATTTCCGGTATCGTCTCGCCGGGAGCCCAGTATCGTATCAAGGCTTTGGAGATCTGATTTTGCATGTACAAAAACGATTCGGACAAATAACCTAGATACGTAAAAACCGTCTTAATATCACGTATTTGCGACGATCGTATGCGCGCACGCGTGTTGCGAACTCTTGTGACACTGCCGAGTGGTCATGGATATATACCTGGTTCGCCTCCGTCGTTTTCCTCTTTGTGCCTAGGACCGAACGTCTGATACAGGGGAAACATCAAGTAAGTCCGCCAGTTTGCTTCGACCGTGTCGAAACTCATCAGACTCTTTTTCGTTACCCGGAGATGACAAGGATATCTTAGCTTCACCTGTGC
Source organism: Macrosiphum rosae (assembly GCA_016617965.1). NCBI lineage: Eukaryota > Metazoa > Arthropoda > Insecta > Hemiptera > Aphididae > Macrosiphum > Macrosiphum rosae. Next base: position 1,219 of record WHPZ01539687.1, on the reverse strand, counting down.
AGGACGAAACAAAAAACAAACAAGAGAGTCATATTATCTCCGAATCCGTATATCTATCGCATAATATATCTACATAATACGATATTATGAGGTATAAAGTATGTAAACGTGGAGGACGGTTTTTACTGAACTCACGATTGTACTTTTTGGTAACGTCGAGTTCGGCATGATGTTTTCGAAACGAACGCCAACCAGAAATTTTTTCATCGCGAGATCTTGATTCAGCCGCTCCTCCATCTTATCGCCGCTTACAAACGATTCGACTGAAAACAAAAAAAAATACATTTTATTCCGTTGTTTCATTTAGGACTTCGTACCGGACGACTTACGCTTCATGTTGGGAGTGTGCGAGAAAGCGTCGTTCATGATTTTTTCCAATTCCGGGTCATACGGAGCCCATGCTATGGACCATCTTAAACAATAATTACAACATGTTTTTCTCATAAAACGAATCGTCTATTATTTACGGTACCACAGCTACCTTGTACATATTTTGTATGTGCGATGATAAAATTAATATTTGTGTTCAAGGGTATTGTGGATTATTCATTAGAGACATCATCATATTGACGACGAATAAATCAACAACACCATTATTAATATTATTATTATTATTATTATTATTATTAATATAAAGTATTATTTGTGTTCACAGTTTGATTTTCACCATCGAGACGCTAATACATTCAGTCATCACTTCGAATTTCATTTCCTCGTAGGTATTACCGAACTCCTATTGTAGCATTCCGCTTTTTTTCTATCGCCTTTGGCGTTTGACGGAATTATTATTATTTATTTATTATTATTGCGAAACGCGGCGAATGCCACGCCAGGAGGTCGACGCCGCATTTTTCACAGTCCCAATGGATGGGAGGGGTCAGGGGAAGGATTTGTGCTGATGGTAGATGTTAAGTTCCTACACAAGACAATAGCAGGAATAAATCGCCCATAATACGAGTAGGTTTATCAAAGGCCAATCATGTGATAAAATAATTGATTTTAATCTAAATAAAATTTTGGGATATTCGATTATGTTAAGTTTTTGAGATGTACATTATAGATATAGTGACATAATGAAATTTACGTTAGTTGTGATCGTTTAACTATAATAATATTGAGATAGACGTTAACAGCAACACATAACAGTAAAACACTCACGAATTTTAACCACATCAACTACATCATATAACAAGTAACAATTCTGCTGGTTAAAGTGGTA
>WHPZ01539667.1:0-12618 GCA_016617965.1 Macrosiphum rosae | reverse complement strand
AACTAATAGGTAATTAGTAATAATTATTAATCTAATATTGCGCGATCAAATGTTGTGTATAATACAAGATAATGATATATTAAACCATCAAGGAAAGTAAATTAAAATTATTATTACAAAGTATTGAAGTATTGTGTTTTTATAAAATTAACAATTTTATGGATAATTGTGACAATGTGTTTTTTGTAAGAACCGATACATTATAATAGATACTAGACGTAAATTAAAAATATAGAATTTCATGCGCACAGTATAAAAACCTACCAAATTCACTTTTTATGAATTACCATTAAAATTATGATAACAATTATTTGTAATACTGATCTATAATTCCAACTTGAAAAAAAATAATATGCTTTTTAGGGTTCCGTAGCAAAAAACGGAACCCTTATAGATTCTTCATGTCTGTCTGTCTGTCTGTCTATCATGGTGTCACAGCCACTTTTCTCCGAAACTATGAGAGCTATACGGTTGAAACTTGATAAGTAGATGTATTCTATGAACCGCATTAAGATTTTCACACAAAAATAGAAAAAATAAATACATTTTGGTAGTTGCCCATACTTAGAACTGAAACTCAAAATTTTTTTTTTCATCCAACCGTGTGGGGTATTTATGGATAGGTCTTCAAAAATGATATTGAGGTTTTTTATATCATTTTTTTTAAACTGAATAGTTTGCGCGAGAGACACTTCCAGAGTGGTAAAATGTGTCCCCCCCCCTATACTTCTAAAATAAGAGAATGATAAAACTAAAAAAAATATATGATGTACATTATCATGTAAACTTCCACCGAAAATTGGTTTGAACAAGATCCAGTAAGTAGTTTTTTTTTAATAAGTAAATAAGTAAATAAGTAAATAATAATAATAATAATAGTAATATATATATAATATATATCTATTTTGTCATGTATATATTTAAAAATTGAATCTCAATTACGGGCTAAGATAGACTAAGATGGGTTATAATATCATAGTGGACTGAGACTTGATATAAGACTTATATTACTGGACCTGGTGGTGGGGCCAAAGTTCGAGCCGGCCGAACGAAACGACTTATTATTTATGTTACTTGCTGCTACGGAATCCTTCATGTTCGAGTCCAACTCGCACTTGGCCGCTTTTTAAAAATTATTGTTGTGCTATATTATGCTATTTATGTCGTATACAAATAAATCCAACGTGTAGACGGAATAATATTATTGTATTTAAAGTCACGTGTTGAAAATTTGAACAAACTCAAACATAACAGACGTATGTCTAATATTTCAATCTCTGCTAGTGACGGATGAATTATTGCATTTTCATGAACAGTGAAAGTTCTATATTTTATGGGTCAACAACTAAAAATACTTTTCTGTCCCTCAGAATATCCTAAAATGTATAAGGTAACCATTATTTTAAATAATTTGTATGATTTTATATTATATTTCCACAAAACAAACATTAGAATTGTCAGTTTATGTATATTGGTTATTGATGATATTTAACTATTCTCTTATTTATAAATAGGTACAATGGTATATAAATAATATCAATCATCAATGTTTAATATACGACATAATGTTAATCCGTTTATCTATGTTAGCTTATGCAGACAAACAATAGCACACATAACACATTAGATATTTCTATATTTATATAGATATGATTTCTATTCCATATTATAATATGTACCTATAGTAAAATTGTTTTTATCTTAAACATAATTTTTACACAATTATATTCATTGCTTTTAAAAGCCACATTAATTCTGAATAATTCATTGTAAGAACGTGAAATCTGTTTTGTTTTATTTATTCTTGGTGTAGATTGAACAGTATCATAATTATTGTTTTAATTGGATTAAAATCTGTGATTTTTTATAAATAAAAAATATGCCACCGGGCCAGCAAATTATCAATAATATATATTATTGATATAATTGATATAATTATTGATATTATTGATATAACTGATAACGATATTATGAAATATTGTTGCTAGGAATATTGAAGATCTCGTTAGTGAATTAGTTTTTTGTTAGCATAATATGAATACAATATATTATTAGATCATATTTGCATGTACTTAAATAGTACAATAATAAAGGGGCTACTTTTTAGATTCAATGATCATATTAGTGGTTAAGATGTGTATTGTGTGATTATTTTCTAAAGAAACTTTGGGTTGGGAAATAGTTCAAAAAGTTGTATGTAGTATAAAAATCATATATAGGTAGTCGGTAAGTTTTACGAAAAAGCTGTTTTTGATTTTCTCAATGATTTCTCTTAACGTTATTAAAAATTACTACCAACCATCAGAAATTGTTGTAAGAAAGGTCAGCGAGGTAGTTTGAATTGAGTTTAGTTTAAAACTCATTTATTTATTTAATATAATTATAATTTTTATTTGTCTACTTAATATCTACATATTCAGTACCAAAGTGAGTGGAGTGAGACAAATGCCATACACCAGGTAGCAACAAGCAACTACTGTATCCATTCAAAAAAATTAATTATTTGTAAAATTATAATTTTCTAAATAGGTAGTGTTTTTTATAATAAGTTATAGTTTATTTCACTAAAATTAATTATCTGCAAGTACTGGTAAAAAATGTATGCTACACAAAAAATCCATAAAAAAAGTAGATAATCTAGTTTTTAACGTTGAAACTTTATAAAAGCTTTTGTTAAGAAATGTTGAATGAAAAATATACAGTTCTATAGGAAATACACAAACTTCACTGTCATATGAACGATTAATCAATATTCATATTATTATAATTTCAACAATGCTTTAGTGTACGTACTACGTTATAATGTGTTTATTGAGACCAGCATGTGTAAGCTTCGATTAAAATAATTGTATAGCATATCTCCAACAATACAATTAGTAATTTATGGTTAAAAAGTAAAAAGGGCACATTTCATTTTAATTTGGAAAATGTAATATCGAAATCGACTAACGTGATACTGAAAATACTGTCTTATATGGTATTGATTAACGAAATAAAAATAGGTAATCTTATGATTGTAAAATATTTTAGAAATGTTAAATGTTTACTTCACGCTGGTACTATTGTAGAATATAATACATACACATTATACACAGGGTATCTATGCGACACGACATATTTTAATGTAATTTCAATATAAAACTGTCAAATCTCCATATTATGATATCTGCTATTTAAATATTATTTATTTATATTATACAGAATCATTGTCATGCTATATAATAATATGCTTTATGTTATTGTTTTTTTACCTTACCATGTGATTTATTCACGAGTCATCATTTAAGTTACATATAATATTGTAATATAATATTATATAGTATAGTACTGAATTTGGCACATTATGTAACATAATATTACATAATAATAATAATAATAATAATAATAATATGTTGAATGTTCTTTCGTGTGTTAACATTTTGTTATACTATTAAATTATATACATGCTATTTATCAAATTGGTAGGTAACTATGTCAATGTTTCAATGATTATTTTAGGTTAATAGGTATAAGTGTATATAAGAAATATTATTTTAAAACTATTTGAAGTTAGAAATTATGTAGGTATACGTATAATAAATTATTCGTTTGCTATACTATATGAACACATTTAATTTATTATTTTAAATTTTCTTTATAAAGCTAAGTTATATATTATTTTTAATAATGACATAGAATTAGTGATATTGCATAGCCTACGTATGCGCTGTTTTATTATTATATTATTATTATTTTTTTAATTGTTATTCCCGTAATCACAATTGTATTCACAATGCAATTTTATTTTATAGATCTACTGAATCTCGTTACATGTAATGTATTATCGGCACACTCTTAGTCATAAGCACCTGGGTTTCAAAAAAATTAAGATACATTATTATTAAAAATAAAAAAAAAAACGATTTCAATGAGAGCTCCTCAACCATTCAATGGAGAAACCACGTACCTACTCGGTATTTATACTCATCGGCGGATGCAGGGAGTTGTGTTTTGGTTCTTGGCATTCTCCAAATCCCTGAAAATAATCTAATTTATATGTTAATTTGGTTTAGCCCAACCTAAAGCAACACCTTACCATGATGTCTTGTTATGCCAGTGTATTTTTGTATTTATATAACAGAATATTGCATTTCATGCATATCGTTTATGCTTTTTCCGATCTTAATTGTATTTCATTGAACTGTAATGTTTAATAACGAAGAATACAAACATTTTTATTTAGTAGAGGTTATATTTTTTACAGTGCGTAAGATACAAGTCTATTTATAAACATTATTATTTACTCGTATTGATTTAATGGTTCATTTGTATATTGTATATGCGCTTAACCGGAACGTCTTAAATCAGTTGGAATGATCCTAATAATTAGTGATTCTGTAATTATTCATTATTGTAATGTATGTTTCAATTTAAACATCGACCATCGAATAGTAGTATTATTTCACACACAGAGTTGAAATACAAACACAAATATATATACACTATACAGGGTGATTCTACAAGTACTTATGCTTTTCCCCTCCCATTATTTACTTTAATAATACATTTATTTAAATTCTGATTTTTGAATTTTTAAGAACCGCATATTTAAATTTTTAGGATTTTGTGAATTACTTAAAAATTGTCTTATGGAAATAAAAACTTCAGTTTTAAAAATATGAAAAGCCCTTCTTTTACTGATAATTTTTTTTTCTCAATCATAATTATCTTTTTATGGATAAGTTATATGTAAAAATAAATAAATGCTTGGTAAATATATTTTAATAACAAAGAAACTACTTGTTTAAATTTTGATTTTGATGCATCAACATCATTAAACAAATCATATATTTAATAATTTACCGGAATATTGTATGGTTCTCATTTAAAAAAAAGTTTGTATGCCCACATATTACTCTCTTAAATTATATGAAATATCTAAGTATTTAAACTGTGATTTAAAATAAGGTATACTAAACAATTACTTAAGTCAGAATTCGAACCAATGCATTATTTAAGGATAATGAAGGGGGTAAGGATAATGAAGGGGGTAAGGATCTTTGGTAAATCACCCTATATATTATGCGTTTGTATACAATCATATATGATTGACAAAAGAGGATAAGTTTTCAACCGTTGTCGATCGTTTACTATACCACGGTTATCTACTACTGATCTGACTACCGATCAACAATATAGGCACACGACAGGCTTGATTTCTAGACTGCAATTCAAGCATTTTTTTTTATTAAACTTTCATTTGTATTATTTAGCTGACCATAGAATGAGAAGTTTTAAAATTCAACTCAAATTAGCCTTTTGCATAAGACACACTAGGTACTAAAATACCTTTATTACTATAATTATATTTCAATTAAATTTAAAATTATGTAATTAACATAAAAAATAGTATTTGTAGAAAGGGCTTAAAAATTTTGGTGGATTTTGATATAAACTCAATTATTTCCCATGCATTTTATATTAAGTGTATACAAGTGTATACTTTTTCAATATGTTCATTAGGATATTATTTTCTCGCGAATCTATAATATTGTAATGTACCTACTAATTAATTAGTTCAAATATCTGATTGTACGATCGAGCTATAATACCAAACAAAATATGTAGCTGTGGCACACATATAGTATGTTTTTGATTTACCATAAAAATCATTCTTATTGTTTAATATCCATTTTGTGTGTATTATTTAACCCCTTTACATTTCAAAGCCGGTACATGTATATATTTTGAACAAAAAGTAGAAAAGGAAGTATTTTATATTTTCAATTGGTTCATTTTAATATTATTTATCGTGAACATGTATCAAATGTTTAAAGCAAAATAATTTAAAATGTATGTCAAAATCATCGTCTTTACGTTGAATCCTTGTCTAATAATATGTGTAATATGTGTTGATTTATTAAAATATTTATTGTGTTATATAAAGCATATTGAATTAATTGCATTTAACCATCAATCATATAATAATACATATTCAATGTTCATATACACCTTGACGATAAAACTATAATATAAAACAAAACATTAAAATAAAAATTCGATGTATTGTTTTTAAACGAATAGTTTGAAAACCAAGAATAAAAATGTATACAGTTCTCAGATAGTTATAAATACACTAATTTTTTTAAATCAAAATTTAGTGCTATAAAGTGAAAAACGATAGCAAAAATGTTAGCGTATATTGTATACGCATATTTATATACTATAAATTATTATATATTATATATTATATAATATTATAATTTTAATTATATAGCTTTCACCAAATTACGAATGGTTTTTTTTTTCATATATTCTATATATTGTTGTATATTATTACTACAATTATATACCTAATACTATACTTTATCTTAAATGGGCTTCCGCCCGTCAAGTTTAAATAAAATACAATATTTTTAGGTATATATATATCGTATATGTATATATACTTGGTAAAAGGCTTCTGCTATATATGTTTTTGGGCTACATTAACTTAATATTTAAACAAAAGTAGTAACACTAAACCTAACACACATATTGACACGTTATTTACAATATATGGCTTAGGTTTGTATTGCGGAAAAATACACTGATTGCGACGGTTCATTAATACAATATAATATTTATATCGTTAATTTTATATGAAAAGTAAAAAACAAATACGAGATAACAGCTTATTGTAACGAATGTATTATGTACCTATAATATATATATGTATATTATATATTATAGTCTATTATATCGCTTTATAGATATTTTATTATTTTGCATTTTTTACTTGTACTAAAAAAACAACACATTCAAATGTTAATTGTATTAGTTTAATACTGAATAATTATCCTAAGTACAATACACCTACACCATACTCCAGTATATACGTAGAAGATTCTTGTGTACGCCAGCAGAAATTTTTCGAGAGAGTTTGTAGCAACAAATAGTAATTTTAACAACGAGAATGTTTGGATTTATTATTGAAAAAATATTCCATCAAAACAATTGAATCATTGATATTTGATAATTGCATGTAGAGCGCAGTGACCAATTATTATTAATTAGGTTTTTTTTTTTGATGAAAAAAGTTTGTTCCGTGTATATGACATAAAAAATAACGAGATATCGATAATAACTAAAATAAAATGTCGGCTCTAATATTAATTTTGCTGCACCAAGCGTTTTTGCAGTTTCATAAAAGTTGTACAATGAAATTGTTTAACCACGACATAATTTAGTTGCGTTAATGTATTATATTTTGTAAAAGGATAAAAGGAATAATGATTTTTTTTTATTATTCGAGATGTATTAAGTCATGTAAATAATCACTTTTTAGTAGAGTTGATTTTCTTATGCAAATGGATATATTTTTGTTTGAAAAATCTATCTGACAAAAACAAATACATATTTTATCTAACTAATCATTATAATAGGTATTATTTTTTTGGTTTGCTAATATTTGTCAAATTGAATATGATGTTAGATTTTTTTTTTAAAGGTATTTATTGGATGTTTGTTAGCTTGATATAGTTTAGCGTAGACTAAAAATTAACACATTTTAAGTGTATTAATCTACTATTATCCTTTTTTGATATCAAATATAAATAGTACAATATATAATTCTTATAGGTTCAGTTTTATCGTCATGTAATCTCAATTCTCAAGTATAGACGAGCATACCTATATTATATTGGCTTAGTTAAATAATTTGGCTCATCAGCAAACCGTCAAAAAATCCTTAGTGAATAACGTCAAGTACCAAGTCCTATATTAAATGTATAGGTAGTACCTAATAGTTATAATAAATGCACCTAAAGTCAAAATCAAACATCTTTGAGAATTCAACCAATTTTGAAACAATGTATGGTAAATACAAAAATAATAAAACTCTACATTCAATTATTTTTTTCCAAAAACATAATTCGATAGAACAATATTGAAAATCAAAATAAGCAATTTTATTCCAGTAGATTTATGCTGAGTTATTCGGTACTTGAAGGTTACAACGAAATATTTTGAGAAATTATGCAGTGTTATATTTTAGTCATACATTATATGTATCGTATATTGTGTATGCATTATAGAGTGACTCGACGTATTTGTCTTCGTTTATATTCTCTCGTTGACAATGAATTATACTACTTTACCAGCCTCTTAAAGCCTACTATTCCCATAGCTATTTGAACACTGAATGGATATTACACTAATTCAACTTTGAAAATGTCTATATATAATAGCTATGTGATTCGATTTTTTTTAAGAACTATGAAATTAAAAACGTTGAATTTAAGTGAACCCAAAAGTAGAAATTAAATTGTAATGATAAGGGTTTAAAATATAGTAATATAAATGTATAAAATAATATTTCAAAAGTAATAATTAAAAAATAATGTTATTGTTGAATGGTGGGAACAAAGGTGGTCAGAATACACTGTTTAATATGTTATAGTTTTTCATTTTCACTCAGAAACTGCAGCAGTCGATATGTCACTCCAGATTGACGTTGACAGCCGATGCGCGAGCAAACGTAATAATTGGTGTTGTTCAAAAAGAAAAGTATTCTCAACCACGTTGTATCTATTAGCACGCAGAAAAGTTTCAAAATGTAATTCCCAAACTGTTAGGAAAATATTTAATGATGTGGTGCAACCATTATTACCAACTTCGGATGTCTTATTATACGAGTTGAGCCTTGAGGGTCCACAGAAGTATGGCTGTGAACTATTGTTTTTTGCTGATGCTGCACTGTATATTTATGTCAAAAAGCTGCCGATTTCTTGATTTTAAATATTTAATGTAGCGGTATAATATGTACCGACTTAATTTTGTTTGTTTATACCTTTCTGTAATCTGCTGTGGACATAGGTAACCTATAGAACTTTAGAAATGTGTTAGAACTGCAAAATATTTCTTAGTTGACAAAATATATTGACACTGTTAAATAATAAAAATAAAACAAATTGATTTTAAGTGATCATTGATTACCTACCTAGTAATAAAAGTGCTTTTAGGTTTTACCGCAAGAAGTACTAATAACTATTGGGGAATGTAGTTAATTATTATAAAATACTAATATAATTTTGTAACAACAATATTAGTAATACATAATATAATAATTGTATGCTTTGTAATCGTGGATTATTAAAATTTACAATCTAAATAAATAACAATATCTATTACTCGTTCATCGTTGCACAGTCAATGAAGATTAAAAAACTAAAGAACTGTTTAAGATAAAATAAAAATTGGTATATATTATTCAAAAGACTCTCAGTATCTCACCCAATCACTAAGCTCGAAAATTTAATTTAATAACTCTCAGCAGTTTATAAATTTTAATGTTTAAAAAGAACAGTCCATTAAAATAAAACGGGAGACTTATAAATTGAATAAAAAATTAAAAGTCCTCAGAAAAACCAAAAAATAAAATATATCAAGGATTTAAAATACTTCTATCAATACGATAAGTATCAATAAATGGTGAATTAGTAAGCGACTATTAATCTATACTTAAAAACTTTGATTGTTCATTAGACCTTATAAAATGTAATGTTAATATGAATTTCAACAAGTTGGTTTGCTACGTATTTCCGTTAAACGATTAATAATTTTGAAAATTTTAAACATCACGTACAGCATAAAAAGTCCTAGTCTAAAGCTTGAAATGTTTAACGTGTATAGTTGTGTACATTAACAAGAACTTATTGTAATTAAGTGAATGATAAATTTTTAACTGTCATTTTTGAATAATTAAAAAATAAAATTTGGTACTCATTTACAGTTTTTATTTCATATATTATAGGGTCACGCGTTGCCTTACTTAACAGTCAATTTGAAACATAAGAAATTATGTTTTATCAAATATCTATTCATTTCCATACAATTGAATTATAAAGTTTATTTTGTTAATGTTAAAAAAGAACAGTACTCGGCATATTCTCCGTTTACACAACTCTGTGGAAACTCTTAGTCGTGATTTAAAGCCGGACACCGAGGAATAAATTATATTGGCAGTGAAAACTTTACCAGCCCTCGCGTTGTATATATTTTAGCAACGTGTGGGCGGTGAGAAAGAAAGAGGGTTTGATTCACGAGTAAACGTTTCAAACTGGAGCCAAAATATTCGTACGTGTACCAGTGTATACCGCGGTATACTCACTTGCTCGAGTGTGTGTTTGTGTGTCTGTTTGTGTGTGTGTGTGCGTGTGTGTGTGTTTGGCGTATTTTGATTTTCGACCAGCCGTTAGGGAGATGTTTTCGGTGTAGGTATTTTCACCCTGCTCTGAGGTTTCAAAAAGTACAAAAATAAAACTAATCTAAACTTGTCGCATGAAAAATTCGTTGGCGTTATGAAAACCAGACGAGTGACTGTCCTCGATTTATCGTACGCGCTTACACGGCGCATATAGGTACATACACACGCACAATAGATGTCATGAATTTTTTAGCGCGTAAAATTAATCCTTTTCAAAGATGGACGGTGTTTACCGTGCACGGTAAAATAAATATCAAGTAAAAAAAAATAAAAGAGACTAGTGCACTGTACATCATACTTGATATTGATATACATACCTACCACCGAGATACCGGTACTACTTAAAGTCGAACTTTTGTAACCATTTCTGAGACTTTCGCGTCTTTTTCGCTTTTCTAGTATTTTGTACTGTAAGTTTATGTTTGAAATGGATTTTTTTTAAATTTTAAACGCGATCTCGTGATTAAACATCAATATAGGGCTAGACAAAATCAGTAGGTACTAGGTAATACAATAACAGAACATACAATAATTATCATCATTAAAAATGAAACGATCGGCAAAAACAAGTACCTACTGCCGCTAACAACAATGAAGATTTGTAACTGGATTTCAATGAAATAAACGAGATTTTATTCTATCTGTTTATTATTATTATTATTATTATTGTTGTTATGTCATTTCATTTGTATATTATTATCTTTCATCGTATACGAAACGTGTGCAGTATATCATATGGTATTCATGCGGGACTTATTTCACAGAGACATACAAGTGCATGAATCACCGTTGCCAAAGAATCTGTAATCGGATGAATGCTGTTTGCTCGTACAATAAGACCGTATCGAGACCGTAGAGCCAAATATCAGAAATCTTTTCGTAAAATAAGACGTCGTCCTTAACAATAGCATTTTCCGTATAATCCGAACACAATATTCATGATAATTTAATCGCGTATTATGACGCATGTGCTGTAAAATGTATGACATGATGAAATTATTTAATTTCGTTTTCTTTGGTCTGGCCCGGAAAGCCTTTCTTCTATCTAGACATTCGAATTGATAAACACGGTTGCTAATAGAAATCGCACGCCTACGAAACTTTTCTAAAAAATCTTGCCTAACTCGCTCGAGTTATCAACCCGGGATCCCAGTTATGTCGTCTGTCGTGTCGTGTGCAAAATTTGAATTCGTCCCAACTCGGGAAATTTCTCGGTAGATCATAATATGGTTGGTGAATGATACCATGTTTATTGATTGCAACGGCCAATCAGAATACGATAGAATGCACACGACACGACTACGATTCATAGCTATGTGAACTCGTCTTCGATGTGAACGAGATAAAACCATTACCTAGGCCCTAGAATATCAGTATTTGGTAGTAGAATCCATATAATTCGAATAGATAATGAAAACGCGGTTATAATGCGCTATTAGAATTTCTGGTATTTTTTTTTTTAATATTATACACCTAAAGCCTACAGGTTGTTTGTTTTAATTCATATTTTTTGATATTTTGCAACATTGATCAACAATAAACACAATATATTATGTTCACAGAATGACTGGATTGAAATGACTTTAACTTCTTCAGGCATGTAATCCCAATGATTTACTATCGCCAAAAGACTTAAAATATTTTGATAAAATTATCATAATTGATTATATTGACAATTATTTGTGAATTATATTATTATTAATAATCATTTTTATTGAATGGAATTTTAGGCAAGTTTTGTGTATTATATTATTATAACCTTTTTTTTTTTTTTATTTTAATTCCTTTTGAAATAACCGTCATTCATAAAAACTACCTATGAATTGTATATACTTCTAGTTGTATTGATTCCAGACACTTTATCTTAAAGGTATTATATTTATTTTTCAAAAAATATCCCTGACCAATACCTATTCATCTGATCATAATGTGGTTTATATTATGTGGATATATTATCTCAGCTTATATAATATATATTTATAAAGTAAGATATTTGAGAGTATAGAAATGTAATATTCTATATTATATTTAATTCATAGTAATGTGTTTACTATGTTATAATGACAAGGCTTAAAGATTAAACATGTGGTAGAATTAATATAATAGCATTTAATTTACAGTGAATACAATTTCATTTATTGGGAAGCCTGGACCCTATCCTTTTATTTAAAAATGTATCATTATTTTAACTTTTAATTATAGACTCAAAAGTGATGTACTTTTAATTAATTAATAATTAACTATTGTTTTATTTGGTATCCCATTATTTCGAATTGTTTGGACATACTTTCAAAAATATCATCCATTTTATTTAAATAATTTATTTCTATAATATAAACATTCAAAATTAACTTCAGGTGGTATAGTTTCCATGATATATTATTTTAATTTTA
>WHPZ01539649.1:0-16373 GCA_016617965.1 Macrosiphum rosae | reverse complement strand
GGGCTATGCCCGTATAACAAATAATAAATAAATAAATAAATAATAATCATTACGTTGGCTATTCTTCGTCCACTCTTCATTTCATTTTTCATCCTCGCGAACGTATGGTAATACGAAGCGACATACGTTATTACTGACTTTTCATCCGGTCTGTTTATGTCTACGTCTATTTTTTTTACAAACAAAACACGATAGTATTACTTATTTAGTACCTTCATACAAAACATTGCAATAATAATATCAATATTTCTCTCAGTTTCACCTTCGGCGTCGAGCAACCTGGGAATTCCCAATTCGTTATTGGCCACATCGAAAGCCATGTTCAGGTTGTCGATATTGGTATTCTTCTCGAGCGACGGAAAATCTAGTAGATCTGGCCGATGAGAGTGGATTAATGCGTTGAATCCTAAGCCATTTCTCCAAGAACCTGTGTATGAGTCAACATCGTGTTATTATATTTTATAACAATGTATTATGGGGTACTTAGCCTATTATACAGCTCTAGGTATTTATTGTGTTTTTTTGGTTTTTTCATGAAATATTATTGTTTTCGTTATATTTTATTTACTTGTAAAGTCTTGTATGTTGACGCCTTTGTAGCCATTCGTTTTACGCTGACACCACAAGAGCAAAGCGTCTTTAGCCGATTTTTTTTCACTGCTTTCATTTTCTTCGTCCTATTTTTTGTTTTTTTTTTTTAAAATGTTAGTATTATGTCATTATAATAATATATTAACATAGGTACATTTAATAAGCAATATTATAATACCATAATATGCGTATTATGGTCTAGTCCTAAACACGATCACCACTTACCACGTCGATTTCAATTTCTTGAATTTGAAATCTTAAGATAATCGTCCATATCAAACCCAAAATCAGTCGGGGATTTCCATCAACAATATCTTCGGCCCCGATGCTTTCCAATCTCACCTATAACGATTATTTGTGAATAATTATATTGTATTCAATTTTTTAACACAATTATATGATCTTAAATGCTCTGACGATAATACAACCGATAAATGCACTAAAACGTTTTCGTAACAATACCTTTGTGTGGAGAAACGCTAAGCTTTTGTTGACGTTTTCCACCTTGTGCACCCTCATGCGCCCGTTATTTGGTTTGCCCAGTTTTTCGCCGGAAATTATTTCTAATAGTTTGAGAAGCTTTCTACCGTCCGCCAAGTCGACGAACAAGTCGTCCACCTCCATTCTTACCTATATAATAAGGTTAACAAATAAAATACATTAAATATATTTTGGCGACGGGCGCACACCGCTCCGATTTGGTTTGCAAATCCTCGCAAAACGCTCTTACTTTTTGTAAAAATGAGTTCATCCATTTGGTAAAAGTCTTCTTTTGTATGTGTAGCCTCTCCTCTTGGAGGGCTTTAATTCGCCCCTGTTCAAACTTAAGTACATCTTCCCTCTGCGTCATCTCGTAGCGTGTGATTCTTGAATTGGCATTTTATAATACTGAAAAAAAAAAATAGAGGAATTTCGAATAAAATACATGTATTGGTACGCGATAAGTAAATAAATATAGTACTCGAAGTCAACTATAATTCTCGATTGACAAAGTTCGACCCATATTGATAAAATTATATCTATATCCATACGAGTATTGGTAGGTATTTAATATTTGTACAATTATACGGATTACTAGGTAATCTCGTTTTCCGAAATATATATGATCGCTTATAATACATTGTCTATATATTATACGATGTCATATTATAATATTATCTATTACGATTTATACAATCGATATTTTATGTGTACAGGTGCAAAACTAGCCGAACTAACATATTATTAAAATAGATACACTCGACAATATAAGCTGTATAATATACGGAAGATCGTGTTACGATAGTAATAATGATAGTAATATATTATTATGTTGTAAATACTAAATACCCCTTCACAGATAAATACAAGTTTATTGCTCAATTAGTATAAATCTATTATAGACTATAATAGTAGATGCGTTATGTGCTGTCATGTCTCTGAAGGCAACACAATATGGGATGATGGAAACATAATAAACCACATGTTATCCATTAGGTATACCCTTTGGTATGTGCCTAATGCCTAAAATATAAACCTATACCTATCTATAAATATGGGTAATAAGTAAATGATATACCTAATAATAATTAAAAATAAAATGAGTCATTTTTTTTAAACAATTAATCAAATATTATGTAACGATCGAATAATAAAAGTTTGAAACATTATACAGGAAGTATTTTTTTTATTTTTTTTAATAAATATATATAATATAACTTATACGTATACGTTATACACACACCCTCACACACACATGAAAATCGTTGTTTTTGTTAAAACGCTTTATACGTTGCGGCAACTGTCAAGCCCCATCTAGAGAGTTGTACTATGGTTTCTATTAATTTTGAAGCCAAACTAGTTTGCCAAAGTCCTAAATAAATTTAATCTAATTTTAAGGTGTGTTAATCGATGAGTGCCGCGGCTTTTGGCTTGGACAAATTGGACAAGTATAATTTTATTTCAAAGCTCTTTTAGTACCTACCTATATATCATTATAATACATTTCCTGACTAACCATAAGTTTGACAGTATATGTATTATAATATTTCGAATGATTTCACGAATGAAATGTTTTTTCTCCCAGTATAACTTCTTATTGGATTACAATATTGGATAAATAATATTATATTATATTATAGTTTCGCGGTAGGTATAGCTTTAAAATCAAAATCAAGAGAAAGAAAAAATAGCTTTATTTGCATATATAGGTATGTCCGTATCGTATTTGACATTCAATTTATTTTTATTGTAATATATTGTTATTGGACAAAGTGAAATTAATCTATAAAATACTGAAACTCGTTAAATAGGTAATAATAGTAAAAAAAAAAACATGAAATATTCAACTACATAAAATTAAGAAACTGTAAAAATATTAGACATTTTATATTTTATCTAGTCGATTGCTGACAAGCTGTTCGAGATAGACCTGTAAATTAAAATTAGCGTAAATTAAAATAATATACGTTTGAATAATCGATAAGTTATCGGCTGCAATGTTTGGCATTGATTAATCATAAAAATGTATGAGTACATGACTTTGTCGCCTCCGTAAACACGTATTGTTTATACTAATCGTGTTTGGGTATATATTTGAAAAAGTAATTACAATATTATGTAGGTAGATGTTAGTTTTTTATTCAGAACTATATAAAGTGTCGAACGACAATGTGAAACACATCGATGTTCGACAGTCAGTAGATTTCTTTTTAACTTCAATGTTCCGGAATAGGTATACTGAAATGATATAGTGTACTTTCAACTTGACGATTATCAATGCGATTACTGACCTACAGTCATCGTAGGTTTGGTGTTTAAAGTGTTTCATTTTACATTTACATAGATGATAATATTACTAGCTGATTTCAAGGCAGATAGGCTTGGTATTCACGTTCTATCCTTGAGCTTATATTTTGTAGCATAAACTCGTCGTTATGAAATGACACGTATTTACATTTTCGTGAGAAGTGAATTACATATTATATTATATTATATTATTAAATTATAGTTTCAATAACGTATCAGTACCTATAATATAGAATCCGAAACCACCATGTACCGGAGTGTATAATAATAACCAAGTTAGAATAGAGCTAGATTCTGTATAATATTACTATCAATTAAAACCTACAGAGAATGTAATATTAATAACTATATTTTAAAAACTTATTATTACTCCATTATCGTGCAGTTTATTAGTATCCGTAATATTATGCCTATGTCTCAACTATGATATATTATTATATCATTACAGAAAACACATTTTTGTATACATAATATATTACATCAAATAATATAACACGAATGTGTTTGTATTATCTAGCGGAATACGCATAGGTAGGTAGTGCATAGTATAGCAATATATATAGGTAACTTACTAGTTACTGTTATAGTACCAATCGCATAAATAAGTATTACCTATTACCAATCTGGCTATGTCCTATACACAATGTGCATATTATATTTATGTATATTATATGCATTTCAACATTTGTATCGCTAAGGTTCGTACTTCGTATTATGCCCGAAGAAAAATCTCACGGTGAGAGGAATTTTATACTAAACTTATAGATTCCTGTATTATTGATATTATCATTATTTTATATATTATATATAAATACGTAGGTACAATAATAATCAATATAGTTGATATTGATGTAACTACATAATATTATACCTATATTTTTTTTTCAGGACGTCGCGATGAAACAGTTGATGGCGAATGATGAATGGGTTTTATTTGTTGGCATTGACAAATGTTGATGTATTATTTATTGTTAATATATTTATAATCTAAACCTATAAAAATTTTTTTTATCGGATTGTACTTTTTATAAACAAAAAAGAAATCGATTGTTTCTTGTATTCCCGTTATAAATATACCAATACAGGTATGATTATTGCAATAATACATACACTTATTTATATCAACATTATTTTTTGGTTCGAAAATTACCATGAATTCGAATTTTGAATTCATTCTTTGGTAGGTTATAATTTATATCTACATAATTTAGGTCAAATATTATATTATATTTTATATAAATTAAGTATTATTGTATTACTAAAATGCATATTGTGTTTATAATAATATAATTATATATGTTTAATATTTAATGAAACATTTTTTTTTTTAGAATATTAAATGCATTTTATTGTGGTACCAATATTATATCATAAACAAATTTAAAATAGATATTTAATAATAAAATTAGTTTTCACTTTTCGATACCAATTTTATATTTTTGCTATACCTTAAACGGTACTTAATGATTAAAAAATACGTTTTTCGCGTTGACAATACATTTCGAATTTATAGTTATAGAATATAGATGGTGGTGATAACGTAACTTCATACCTACTAATTTAATAATTCTATTATCATTAACATTATTGAAATTCCGTTGGTCTATATTATGTTGCTCTAGAAAACAACAATTCTAAATAATATGTAACTATGTATTATAATTTTCAGTAAAACTATTCAAACTATAACTAGATAGATAAAATGGGCATAGGCACACAGCAAATATTATATGCTATCTTTTGATAGTTTTTTTTTACTTCTGTAAATTGAAAGAACTACACGTTTTAGGACATTTAAACGTCCATAAAATCGTTTTTGATAAATTATTTGTATTTTTCTAGAAATCTTAACATTTAATTTGACCATGTAAAACTCGTATATAATTCGACCATTACGAATGGGAAGGAAAAAACATGTGACTTAACGTGTACTTCTCATTAAAGGTTGTAACACGATTCTCGATTATATTACAGTTTTAAATGTAATTCATATTATTATGTTTTTATTTTTTTTCCATAAATGATGTTAATTCTTGTGAGGTCTCATCGTATGTATTTGGATGAATTTCGAGTGCAACTAATTTGCAATAGATAAAAATAATAGCGATGTACAGCTAGTCACGATTAAAGGAATATAATATAGACATAACATAGATATAAGTCCACATTTAACTGCAGGGGATAGTAGTGCCAAGTGGTGAGCATATATAAATTCGATTGAAATGATTTCAAAATATAACTGTTTTTAGAGCTGAATCGTATTTTTTTTAACTGGAAATGGATAAAATCGTAAATTTAAAAATAAATTATATTCCTACTTAAATGTTACGCATAAAATAATTATTCAGTTGGACGACCTGACTCGAAAGAAAAATGTACATTCATGTTTTTTACATAATATTAAATGACATATTGATTTGACTGCAATCTATGCTGAAAGTGCTGAAACATTATACATTTTAATTTTAATAAAATGTTTTAACAACAGACCATTTTATCGTGATAAGTATTATGACCTTTGTTGTAATATAGTATTAAGTGTACAAGTGTACTGAAAACTGTTTAAAATCAATAAATCCAATAATAATATAATAATACTATTATACAGGTCATAAATAAGTGTCATTATACTGTCATAATCAATTTAACATAAAAGAATAAATACTTAAAAATAAGAAAGAAAATTTGAAATTAATTATTAAGCTAATAATTTTAAATTTTAAACAATATTAAAAAAACAAGTGCTGTATGATATTTTATACTACTTCTAGTCAACTGAGTAATATAATAAAGATGTGAAATATAACTACTTTTTTTTTCTTATTTGTATATTCTGTCGAAAAATGATTAATAAAAACGCAATTACAACGAATATAATATAGTCATATATATATCTAGACATGAAGAACCCAATATGCTTGTAGTTGAAATTTATGATGACAACAAATCAAAAACCAAAAAAATACAAATAAAACAAATAAAATAACGTATACACAGATACATCATACATTGGTACCTATATGTATAATGTAGCAATATTAAGATCAAATGAAAAGAGAACAATTTAGCTGATTGTGTTATATTATTTAGGTACCTGTCTATCTTATACGGTGGGATTCATCAAGCATAATTATCATCCCCTCCCATTATATTAATGATTACTTAAGGACTATATTTTGAAATATTTAGATTTCTTTATCATTTTCAAGAGTGTTTTGTGGCGGCACAAATATATTTTTTCCAAATGAGCACCCGCAGTTAACTTTTTTTTATTATAAATTGCTGTAAACGCTTCATATAAGTTAAAAATGAATAAAGTAATTTTAGAGCAAAGAAAACTGCCAATATAAAAAGTTAAATAAATAAAGGAAAAAAATACTTTTCCTTGAATTTTACAAAGGTTTTTTATTATTATATATAATGTATATCACGCAGTATACAATTTAATTTCTTTTCATCGTTTATTTAAACTTGGATTATTTTTTTAATATTAAAAAACTGTTTACGAGATTGTCTTGAAAATATTATTTATTTTAAAAACTACAACTATATAATAAGTCCTAAATATTCGACTCGCACGAGTATTGTAAAGACTAAAAACACTCGACATTATTGTATTATAAATTATAATATTTAATCGGCCAAGTGTGCGTAAATCTTAATATTCATATTTTTTCCTCTGACGTATATTCGTGTTCATACCTCTGTCGTCGACAGTCGCATAACGCGCGAACTACTATTATAGTGAATAGGAAAATATATAATAATAATTATCATCATTATTATTATTACTATTGTCGGAACTCGGAAGATAATTATTATTTGTCGAACGTCTCCGAGCCTAATGCGTTGCAGTGATTATACAATAAAAATTAATACATAATGATAGTAGTAATAACTATATTATAGTTATTACTATATTGCATCTGCATGGGATATATCCATGTGAATATAATATTATTTATTATATATCATACTACAACTGAAAGCGGTGATATTACATAATCTATCATTATATTATATTACGACTGAAGAAGAAATGTGAGAAATTCAAAGAGCACAATAATGCGAGTAGGTAAATACGCGCGTTCGGCGTTTGACATATTATTATTATTATTATTATTATACGCATATACACAGCGACTGCACACGCACATAATGTGGAAGGAAACAGCAGAAGGCCTGACAATGCCATCCTTGTTAGTAAATTTTGTCGTGTAAGTCATTTGGCGCGCGTGTGAAACCGCGGTCCCGTCATTGTACACGACGATATTGATTAGCACACATACTGCTAAGTCTACTTATAAGTTATATAGGTACATGCTGTACTGTGCATTATATATACACCGCCGCAGCCGAGTGCATTATTAGACGTACCCGCACGTATACTATATATAATATTATATGATGTATAATGGATATATATATATATTATATATACATATGATGTATAATGGAAATATATTATATACGATATATCTATATATATTATATATATACACGGACGGCCGGAATAATAATATTATGTCAGTGACCCGGGGCACAGTGTTTATGTACCTACGGATAAGTAATATAAAAGGCCGGGGACACCGCGATGATGATGGACGATGATGGTCTATCGAAAATTTCAATGTCGACGACGTACCTATATATGGCTATATAATAATATACGAATTCGTTGTTATTATATTATTAAAACTATTTTTTTGCCGATTACTTGTGCATTATACAGGGTAATCCATATGACGAACTAATGCAGTAATTATTATAATACCGGTATTAGGTTATAACCGACTATACTTGGTTAACGCACTATTAGGTACGTTGATATTTTTTGAAATGTACAATATACATATATAATATAATATATAACATATATTATATATATATATACACGTAAATAGCTAACCATAATTTGATTTACGTAGTCTGAAGAATATTTTTCTACAAAATAATATGTATTATTGGTATTATGCAGGCATGGATAATATCAATAGTGACGAAAATTTGATTTTTTTCTATAAAAATATTGTATAGGTATAATACTATATAGGTATAGTACATTAGTACTTCGCATTACAAAAAAGAAAACATATACATTTGACCGAAAAAATGAATACTTATAGGAGCAGTATAGCGGTAAATTGATCATTCATAATATATTAAAGAAATTATTAGGAAAATTATCATATTCTCGTGCTCTTATGGAAAAAACGGATAATAACGAGTGACGAAAAAAAAAACATCCATAAATGTACATTATATTATAGACGTTGTTTTTTTTGTACAACACACACACACACACACACACACACACACACACACACACACATACATATATTTATTGTAACCTTTATCTACGTCATGCTACATAGTAAAAAACTCAAAGTACGCATTAAGGTGATTTTCTCAGTCAACAAAACGAATCAGTCGATTGCATCGGTAATACGTTCATCTAAAACAACCCGATGCGTTTTGAATAAAAAAAAAAGTAATAATAAAATGATAGCAAATATTTTGTATTGAAAAAAAAAGTTCTTGAAAGGGTTTATTTATTATTTTATATACTTATTTTCTATGTAATGGAAGCCTGTGGGCTATTTAATTTGTTATTGTTGCATTTCGGTGGAACGCATTATTATTATTTTATCGTATACCTACAGCCAATTGCATTCTTCTATTGCTGCAGAGAATTTTTCGTTTTACCGTCTATTATTGATAATATTTAGGTACATATTACTTATTATACACCGTCTTTAGAAGCAACTAAAATACTTTATTATAACAATACCAACACTTTCCTCGATATAATATATAAATATGTATTAGGTACGCTATATAAACTGAAACTTTGAAGCTCTGAAGCTTTTTGGTTCTTATTAATAAATATTATTTATTTAATTTGTATACTTATTAGTTTATTGTTAATACTTAATATCTCAAGAAATACTATTTTATTGGTTGTTGTTGTTTTTCTTGTAAACGTAAACTCTGGCATAAGCCCTACTACAGTTTAGAGTATACATTATAAACCAATCAAACATTGTTTATTTTTCGAAATATATAATAGTTACGAAACAGTGTATGATACTTCTACCTATAGCCATATCCAATAATAACACATGTTAACGTGTACATGGTCAATTACAGCGATGAAAATAAGATTACTTAAATACAATAATATGCTATTAATTATTTTCATATTTTCACATATTATATTCTTAATATATAAGTTTAACAATATTGTTTCACGATGTATTTTCTATAGTTACCTATACCTGTGTCCGTAATAATAATATCGTCTTTGCTACACGACATGCGAGTTTCGCTCGATATGCCTATATTATATATAGTTTCATTGAAAATCGTTCGATATTACCTGTATGTGCGTATTGCGTACATCAATACGTCATCATCATTATAATATTAATTATCATATACTGGCTATAGTAATGGTTTTAATCGTTAATTAATATCCAATATAATTTACGAAAATATACATTTATTTTGTATGTTAGGTATATGAAAACACCGAGACAGACATGGTCAACAAAACACATTCTCAATGATCAATAAGTAATACCTAAATATAGTACCTAACATTAAACTCGCATCGATATATTTATTCATATCTCATAGTATAGGTATATTGACCTCAATATGCTATCGGAAATCAAACATGTATAATGTGTATAATATATTATTACATATTATATACACGTATATAGTCGCATCGATAATTAACCTATAAACGTTACCAAACCGCGTTATTAATTTCATTGATGTTTAAACATGCGACTACACAAAGTGTTATAGGTAAATGGTGCTGCAGGTTATCAATGTCGGAACATTTTTATTGATGAGTGATGAATGACATAATATAATATTATGAAGAAACTCGCATAAATCGTATTATTACTACCAGACACGTCAATGCTTTGCTAATGCTAGGTTTTTGTGATTGTTTCAACTCCTTTTGGGTGTTACACGCTGTGGAAGCAATGTCTTTTTAAGTGCAAATGATATTTTATTTTAATTTATAGCCATCCCGACCGGCGTTGTCCGTGAGATTCGCTTGTGATTATTCGAGCAGTATATTATCAGTAGGCAAGACAATCTACTAGCGGTGGATCGCGGCCCTCGCGTGGCGCGTACGTAAGTGTATGATTTAACTCTAAGTTATCCAATCAATTAGTACAAAATTCTAACCTAAATCCGATTAATAAAAAAAAAAACAAACATGCATGTGTATAGGTAAAGATGAAAAATAAAAAAAGTAAAAATAAGGAAAAAACAATGCAATTAATAATAATAATAATAATAATTACTATTGTTTAAACCAACAGCAACCATTTATAAACAAAATTTCCAAAGAAAAAAACAATACAAAAAACTTGTCCAACGAAACCGTGCCACCGAAACCCTGATTCGAACTCGAACTGATTAACTTTGACAATTTTGAATCCCTGTTTGAGAACCTCCCCTGTTTGGACCTCTTATTTACTTTTTTTCGCGACAAAATGTAGCCTATCTCCTTTCTCGAGATCTATAATCTATCACTGTACCAAATTTAATCGCAATCGGATGAACGGTTTAGGAATGCATAAAGGACACCGAGGGCAAGACACTGTTCGTCTTTTGTATATACATATAGATATGGATATAGGTTATTGTCATAGGCAATTTCCATGCTCTGTTTTTTTTCTTTTGGAAATAGGAGAAGTGGTTTTATAATATTATGTTCTATTACATACAAAATAGTAAATACCTTAATAATTTTAACTTTAAGTTTTGGTTTTTTTTTCCAACACTTGGCTTTTTTATGCATAAAATAATTTAACTCAAGTTACTCTACTGCAGCCATTGCTCGCTGACAAAGTGATAACTCTGCACATAGGCGCACAGCGACATGGGATTATATCAAAAATAGATTTTGGCTTTTAGAAATGATAGGTAATCAATATTTTCCGACAACACTATGTCAATTCCAAAATAATTCCGTACAAATGCGCATACAATAACGGCCACAATATGACGTATTATATTATATTACTTTTACGTCCTATACCAGGCTAGCGTTGTTTGGTAACCAAATAATGTGCACATAGGACTGTACGTTTTATATTAATAATTAATATACGAAACAAATATTTAAGGCGTATACTGCAGTACCTATACTATATAGGTATCTGTATAGATAATATTGTAAACCTATAAAACAAGCCCCGCCGGATATAGATGGATATCGTCATTATACATTATTATTATTACGCCGATTACAATACAATATAGTACGATATAATATATATTATGTATAAAGTATATATTGTATATAGTGACTTAGATATATAATAACAATCTAAAACGGGTTAAGCATAACGACATTTTTTCTGTGGGTGCGTGATTTTTGTATATATGCTACCTATATATATATAATATACGGACGGTTTACGTTATTATTCACTTAGGTACATAACATATATACATATGTATACCGTATATTATAAATAGATACCTACGACGATGAGCTCGCGCGACGTTAAACCAGGGTACACAATATTACCACACCTCAATCCGTTGTCGTATCTGGACATTGTGTGCCCCTCGTGAGTTTTTCACACGCAAGTAATTCATTAAATTTCCTCTCTGCGTACGGTATACGATAAGTGGTGTGTGAGTATGTAGTATGTATACACTTAACAGTGTACATAATATGTACGTCACGGATAAGAGGAGTGTCACTGTGTGCATGTACACACCATACACGGACACACAGTGCAGACGCGCACTAACTTGAAATTATTAATTTCTAATATTCCTAAGTAGGTACATAATACAGTATAATAGGTACCTACTATGTATTGGTATGGAGAAAACAAACAAAAAAAAAAGAATCTCGATCACGTCATACTAACGCAAAAAAGTATATACCAACGCACAAGTGACGACTGACCATTATAGGTATATAATAAGAGAAAAGCACTATGACGACTTTTTTTTTTCATCTCTCACGTCACCTTGCCCACCCAGAGTTAGGTCAGGTCTATGAGTCTATACTATGGCTGCTTGTGTATTATACGTATAGGCATAACGATATAATTACAGTCATCGGTAACACTATAATAATATGTACCTATACATTATGCAGGGTTATTATAAGAAGGGTCAAATTTTAACGTCATGTATACATATATTATGATGTATCCGATCGCTTTTATTTTAGAACATAATGATAATGTCCAATAATATATGTACTCAATATTTGTACGTCAAGTTACTATTTTACAAAGGTTTTACTTGGATTTTCCAATCATATATTATAATTTTGGCAACGGATCTCGATCTGTGCGTATTATAATATAACGTTGTGCTGCAGTGATGAAACGAGTCTTGATCACCTCCTGTCCGACGGACACGTACTGCCCGTTTCCCGAGGATTACGCCACGGATCAAGGTAGGATGCACAAAGTCTTCTTTATTATTCACAGATTCCTTGAACGAATATAGACGGTTTCATATACGCCTTTGCAACTTTACCGACCTTTGTTTAGAAATAAGGATTTATTGCAATTATATATTATATACCATGGGAAATCCGAGGGAAACCTTGGCTAAAATAATCGGGTAACGCGCTGCATTATATTCCTTCGTCACGTTTTGTTAAATCCACTTTCCCATCCAGGGTATAACTATAAAGAATTAAAAAATCTTTTGTTTTAAGAAAGCACATTCCCTATTAAAACATGCGATCCATTTGATTATAAAGAACGTCTTCGTGTTAAATGCACAAGTCACTGTCAAAAATGTGTTAGATACTGTTCTTTTTTATAACGGTCTATTTTTTCTTAACTGCTCAGTCCGTTATCTAGGATTCATCCTTACTCCTACACTTAGTCCTAACCTGCACATTGAAAGTGCTTGCAGTAAGACACTCGAAACCTTAGGTTTTATTAAGTTACTAGCAAACGAGTTCAAATTTTCAACACCTCTGAAAGTTTTATATACAATTTAATACAAGAATATGGCTCTGTCCTCTGGGACAGTACCTAATGCAGCTACGACTTCTTGTCAATTTGATAGAGTCCAACGTATATTTTAGAGGTTTGTTAATTATTTTCATAAAAGTGATTACTTCATAATTAGGTAATCTTCTGTGTAGGCACATTTGCGCTTATAGTTTCTTTAGCCGATCGTATATATTTATGAAGTTAATTTAGCTTTTATTAAAAATTTGCAAATACCCAAATTCGATTGTTTCATTCTACATCCCAACGTTTAATTCTAATATTTAACCAATCACTCCGTCGTTCCATGTTACTAGCTAATTTGGATCCATCCTTTTCTGTTACTTAAACAGTATTTTATTGCTTCAATATCGTTATTAATTATTATTATATATTATGTGTATTGTATTATTTGTTATTTGTATATTATAAAAGTTGTATGGTGTTAATAAATTGTTATTGAATAAATAAATGAAAATTTTTAGTATCTATAATTTATATTGTTTAGAAATATTACATTAATTGTTGTGTGCTAATATGCAAATATAGAATACGATTCGAGTTTATGACTAGTAATAACGAGCTAAATATTTCCAAAAAAGTATAATATAACATGCGTCCAAACGATAAAATGTTATCCAGTGGCGGTTCACAATATTATAATTGTTGTGCTCACTAGTTTGATTATAACGAGTGAAATGCAGTGGCGTGATATTATTTTTAGTCTAAGCGGGTTCGCAAAATTGATCCAAATATGATTTTTATTTTTTTTATCACAAGGTCTGAATAAACCCCACTCTATATATAAGAGTTGTATTATATTTCATTTATGTACACATGCTATTAGGTAGGTATATACACAATATGCGCGGAATTGTATTACATTTTACCATGATCGTCGAAATCACGATCATCGAAATGATTTAATACAGGCACTCTATTTTTGACAGAATACGATAATATTCTATTACCTGTATAATATATATATCGTATATAGGTAAGTATATATACTTATCAACCTACCTGCGACAAAAACGCGACGTAATACTGTAAACACGCACAGATCCTATACATAACAGCAGCAGTAGCAATCGGCGCGCGCAGAGAACGTTTAGGTTCACATCTTTGTGTGCCGTGTACGTGCAACAATTTTCGCCACACTCTGTCCGAATATTGTCCGCTTTATATACACTCGTATATAAATAAAATATAACACATAAAATTGTATAATAAATATAATATGTTATACTGTATACCGCTACACTGCAGCACATCCACACACGTCGGACTCGGTCGTGTCATGACGGTGGTCGGTTTTCAAAAATTTTCGACTTATTAATACACCGAGGCGCTCTCGTGCATACTCGTATATATACGTAATGGCGGTGGTCGTCGCCACCCTTAAAAATAAAAACAACAACATCTGTCGGACATGTGGCCGAGGCGTTATTATTATATTATATTACTATTACACACAGGCACACAGCCGATGGGAGCGAGCAAGCGTGATCGTGCGCTCGTGTGTGCGTTTTTCTGCGAATTTGAAACGTAACAGCGTTTTGCACTCGGTCGCACGTGGTCCAAAAAGTGGATTAAAATAAGCATATCGGACGACGGGAATACGAATACGGTACATTACATTCCTCGAATTTCTCAATAATTTTCAATAATTCCGATTTCGGGACAGCAGAGATGATAAAATACAAAATAATATAATATACAAATACCTTGCAAATACCCGAAGAAAATTAATTTTTGCATCACTGTAATACTATAAGTACTTGATATTATTATACACGCCCGGTCAAAACTCTCATATAATATTATAATATAATTCACTATAATGGCGCAAGAGAGGGATGATTATATTTTTAAAGATCATTATTAAGTGTTACGATGACAATATATAATATTATGCAAACGAATAAAAGTCATGTCACACCCTGCCACTTTGACCGCGGCTGAACACGACGACATAATATTATAGCCGTCCTCTCGACAATGGTCGTAAATTATAATTGTAAGTGCGTTTGTGTTGGACCAATTCGTATTAAAACACGAAACCAAATCCTCGGGGTGAATTTAATATAATATCGTGTGTTTTTTACTTTTATATTTATCTAACGGGACGCCATTTGAATATCAGTCAGTATATATGTATATTAAATATTTATATTATATAGTTACAGTGTCTACTGTCTAGTGGTAATAAAGAGAAGAAAAAAAAAACGATTTTTCCGTTTTTTTTTTTTCCACTACCGAAGGATCGTCGCGTTGGGCCGCACCCGACTTCCCTCGCCACAAATACGTCCGAGGAGACGTTTTTTTTCGTTCTTTATATTATTAATAGTCTTTTACGCAGCATATTATTATACCTTGGTATAAGTAATAATCCTACCTCACTGCTACTCAGTCGACGCGGTCGTCTAAACGACGTTTTAATTTTACGTTATATTTCGTTATTATACATTTATATCATAGTGTTTACGCGCAGATAAAACTAAATATTGCAAATTTTTCTAAATAAATAATAGTTGAACCATTTTATTATTTTTTTTTTTTTAAAACTAACTCATACTTAAAACATGATGACTCCTAGGTTCATAAATAAAAGTCCACCGTTTTTATTTTATCTTTGTTTATTTATTTTTTTAACATTATAAGGATACCTAATGGTTCATATTATAACATTATATCATGTTACATTTACATTCATACAGGACATTTTGTTATTATTATAAAAGTATAAACAAAGAAGTATATTATAAAGTATAAGAAGAAAACGTTTTATAAAAAAAAAGTTTGGTTTAAACAAGTGTCTAGGTATACGCGGTATTTAATAAGTAAAAATAAGTTATAGGCGTCAAGTTTGTTTTATTACTGTGAATTAACGTGAGCAATAACGTATAGGTATGGCTTCAACCAATGGGTTTTATTATTTTTAAATACATTTTTTACAACAATAAATATTAATAATGTACTTAACATTTT
>WHPZ01539647.1:0-14502 GCA_016617965.1 Macrosiphum rosae | reverse complement strand
GCACAATGAACGAGCAACACTCGTTCCAGGAATCTCCTCAACAAATAGGAAAAATTTGACGTAAAATGCGTCTTTTAATATAAAACTATTGTTACTCCACCTAATGTAGAAAATCGACGAATAATATGAATTTTTCCGCGTCAACGGAATGCGAATGTAGAACTGATTTGTGAATTTCGTGTTTGGGTATAAATTTTAGTCGACTCTTTGACGCTAAATGTACACATTAAGTGTGATGATTCAATCAGTGTACAGTGTCTAATGATAGTTTCGAGTTATTATAATTATATTTTGCCAAACACCGTTTAAGATAATGTGCGATCATAACACGCAAGGCTGTGATGTGATTATCATAATTTAACAGGTGCTACCATAGTACAAAGCACGGCGAAACCGTCCGATGTCATGAAATCGTGTACTATTAATATGCTAAAATAATGATATATTATTTTATTGGTGTGTGGCACATAAATCGAACAACACTCAACTGTCGGATAAGGAATGAGATAAATAACCTGTTTAGCGGTAATCAAAACAGACGGCGTCGTCTATGATGGCAAAGTGTTATTATGCTGAGCCAAATGAGTTCAATATACCTACTCTGTTATTGCGATACTATATTGAACACAAGTCACAAATATTATAATATTAGGTATCTTATTATAATATCTCTTATAGCTAGCTCTATAATATAACGTTAAACATACGTCATGGTTATTACTTTTTCACTTTATTATTTTTAGATCCGTGTAATTTGCCAAAAACACTATTAGGTACCCTTCAAAGTTTAAATAGAAAAACGAAAAAGTACTAAAAATAAAATTAATAATACTGTGGGTAGCAAAACAAAATCGTCGAAAATCTGTGAAAAATAAATTTCCTGATACAATATAATAACCTATCGATTACTACATAA
Organism: Macrosiphum rosae; assembly: GCA_016617965.1. Classification (NCBI taxonomy): domain Eukaryota; kingdom Metazoa; phylum Arthropoda; class Insecta; order Hemiptera; family Aphididae; genus Macrosiphum; species Macrosiphum rosae. The sequence continues at coordinate 13,586 of WHPZ01539647.1, read as the reverse complement.
GACCTTAAAACATTTTCTGGAAATGTTTCTTCGTTGGCTTGAAAAAAGAACCAAATGTTTGAAATACATTTAAGTTCGTTAAAATTATTTGCAGGTTAATTTATCATAATTTAATTATGAGATACAAACTATGAAATGTTGTAATCAGTTAATGTCATATTTTAATGCAAAATGACAAAATGTTATGATTTTATCATAGTCATATGTACCCATATATATATATTAGATCGCTTACAATTTAAAATTATACCATTGTAACCGTCACGTTAAAAGTTCGCGATCTGGACTAGAGGCAGTGCTTACGTCCTATAACTGGGCGTTAACGCGATACGTTTGGGTGTAGTGTCATAATACACACAATATATTATTATAATATACATCCACTACAGGCTGCGGCGACTATAAAAGCGCGTAAAAAGGCAAAAGACATTTTATTTTTTTCGACTCTCGGGGAACGACGACGTTTCGGGTAATGAGTTTTTTCTCCCACCCCTGGAACCCCGTACACACACACACACATACACACACACACACACACACACACACATATACATATGTACATATACAACGGTCACAGTAAATCACGAGAGAGCCACTGAATTCACTTTGGCGCAGGTCAGAGGACCGGCGGCGAGAAGGAGGCAATAAATTCCACTATATACATACGCCAAGAGCGTGTACTATATATATATATATATATAACAAGATTTGGGACAAAAGTTGTTTTTGAAACGTAAATCTCTCGGGGTGACCCAGACACCCAGCAGGACCGTTCTTCGTCCAGCAGGACCTCTTCCACTTGCAGATCCACATGTGATCACGATGCACTTGTGCGTTTCACAAAAGAGTTTCAATTCGACGGTGAATTAAATTACTAATTTATTGTTATACGTGCGATTTGTCACCGTCCACCACCTCGGTTCTGTATACGATAAACATAATATTAGTGTTGTGCAATGATAATATGTGTACTTTAAGTACAGTTATTATTTTCGTTGCCGCAATATCGACGCCATATATTATATTGACATGTCAACATTATAACCAAAGTGTTTCAATAGGTAGTTTGTAAGTAGGTATACAATGAAATATTATTTTATTTTTTAACATCTGTGGTCATTTACACACCAAGTCTGGTATTTCCAGTTAAAAAATATCATACGTAGCTGATTGAACTTTAGATTGACCCATGTTTAATTTATTTACGTTACAAAGCATTATTAATTATTAAGTAGGTAGGTAAGTACGTAGGTAAGAAAAAAACGATTCAATTGGACAGTCAACTGTTTTTCACATAATCATTACTGAGCTATTGAACTTTTAAAATACTGAAATATTTTCCGTTGTTCTTTCATAAAGTATTAAACGTTCAACCGACTTGTGCTTAGAGGTGTTAGGTTTTTTTTTATCGATTATGATGTTTAAAATAGTAAACAATTATTGTTTTGTATTTAAAATAATATGATCTCAGTTTATTCTCACCACGTACAAATGGGGCCATGGTTATTAATGATCACTGCAATTTGAAGTTAATCTAAATTCGACACTTGAAATTAAATCAATAATTTTCTGTTGATAAACAATAAAAACTAGACACTGATGTTTGATAGTAGAACGGAACGGCTGTGTAGACAAGATAATATACTGAATATAGACGTATAATTTATTTTTGTATTTGTGTCTGTAACTATACTTTAGTAATTATTGGTAGTATAACTACAAAGTATAGGTACTAACTAATTATTCTATCTATACAGCAAACAATTATTTTAAACCGACAAAACGTAAACAAAAATGTTAAATGCTATTTTTGACGTTACAAGTTTGTACGTTTATACACGACATAGTTGAACGAGGGCGTAGTGTGTAGCAGAAACAACCAAAACTGCTGACATTAATCGACTAATTGGACAGAGATGTAGAACGGAAATTAATCTTTGTCGGTCGTGAAGTTTTAGTGAAAACTGAAGTTTAATTAAAATCTGTCCATCCAAATAAATTATAGAGTTCTAGGATCTAATGATGGATGGTAATTATACGAAATGTAAACTTGTACATCGAGATTCGGGACCCACGTACATGTCGTGTTAGTTACGTGTATTATTATTATTATTATTATTTTCATAACAATACTTTACATGCCATATAGATCGTTGGGTGAAATTGCTACGACGACGCTATCAACAGTTGGTATAGTGAACCGAACGCATAATCAAAAATGATTACGGTTCTTACGCGTATTCCTACCTGCAGTAATAGCTGTTAACACAAATATATGGGTTGAGCTGGTAGAAATCGAGTTTGGTATCCTTCGTGCCGACGAAAACTTTATCGAGTGTATCCGTGTAGAGAGCTACTTATTGTATTTTACGATCGTCGATTTTTTGAACGGTCGAAAACGCACCGAATACAAACATTGCATCGAGGTCCATATTGCATCGAGATAAATAATATTGCGGTCGATACCCCCTCGGAATCGCGACCATGTATTATAGTTCATTCGTTTTAGTAATATTTGTAGAACGTAGGTATATAAGTATATCTACTGGAAATAGTATGCGTGACAAACGATAATTATATTTGGTGTTACACCGCTGTACTGTTGTACGCATCTATCGCGGTGGTGCGATTATATTATATTATTTTCATTTTTGTTGATGTTTTTTTGCTTCCGAGTTTAAGGATCGTTATTGACGTGTAAACGGTTTAAAACGTCATTGCGTAATGTCTTAGTCGTTACAGGGATGACACGCACGTAGGGGTGTGGTCGAGTGGGTCGCGAGTGTGGATGACGAAATATCTTCTTCCTCAAGTGGGTGGTGTATACAGTTTATCATTTATTTATTATATTCAATATACAGAGTTTACCAACAGTGCCGCCACTGGCAATCGTCGTTTTACGACCGAGTTAATTATCACATCAAATTATAATTTTTTGACGTTTTCGTATTTTATACATTCGTCCATCCGGTCGGTCGGTATATAAACGGTCATCGACGAGTGAGGTGCATTGTTTTAGGCGTTATTTATTTAAACATAATATGTTATAATGTATTATTGTGTAAAGGTGAATCTAATCGTCCCGCATAGACAGCCCCTCACAAGAGTTCCACCGAATTGTACACGACCACTACAATACCAATAAAATAATATAATATACATAATATAATTTATTAAAATATAATGCAATGTGTGTGTGGTTATGGTTTAAAGAGTCAAAAACTACTCTACTGGTTTTAAGGAACATTTGAAAAATTATCCTCAAACATATCAGAAAAATATACCTATGGTCTATAGAGTAATTTGAACCATGGCCGATTGGTGGCGCTGAATAAACATGTAATTATTTTTATTTTTTAAATTACTTACTTTTCTTACTATAAAGTATAAATATCTATATTAACAATAATAACAAATGTGGCACCGGTGGGCAACAATCAGTCGCGCAACGAGATTGAGAGTAAGCACCGACCGCTTCGACTAGTTATTGAATGGGTGACCACCCGGGTTCTTAGTGGCAAAAACCTTGTCACACATACACATGTTGCCAACCAATCGTATTAACCTCATCATTCGTTCCAACCTTACCAACCGTAACCCCTACAATAGCTAATGCCCATATAGTTTCCGGGCTCAAGACCAATAAAAAAAAAATATAACAATAATAACGAGTGCCGTATATTAAAATTGTTTATTTTTGAAAGTGGAGGTACACCCAAACCTATATTAGTTCATTAAGTTATTATATAGGTATTAAAAAAGATTTCATCAAAATATTTGTTTTCTAACTCAGACAAACAAAAAAACGCATTCACGTAAAATTGTTTTTTTTTACGATTGTTGAGACAATATTTAGATAAATCGATGTGTTATTATACCTTCAAAAATATTATTTTCTATAATAATGGGTGATTACCTAATATATCATAAGAAAACATAAGAAGAATTGATTTTGCGTGAATGCGTTTTGTCTGTATTCCACGCAGGCTAGAGTTAGAAAACAAACAGTTCCCTCACATCCTTATAATCAGAAATACACCATGCGTTAATCAAACATCGTTCAGATTTCTCCAAAAATCTAAGTAAACTGACACAGATATATCTGTGAGCTGTGGTATAAATACATACACCAAACTGTACCGAGTACCATATTTTATAATTTAATATTCCTTTTTTCATAGACAAAGTTGGGTAATACAACTAATATAAGTACGATAATACGACATAATAAAGTGAACAGTGATATTAATATTTTTATAGTCTGAGGACGACAATCACACCGAAATTAATTTATATTTGGTCGTATATTGAGTATACCGTATATGGAACACAATTAAATTACAACATTGAATTAAATTTTACCCGCAACCAAAATGTATACTACACTAAAAAAAATTAAGAGCACCAAATGAATGAATGTATTATAAAAATGATGTGATGTCAAGAAAATTCTTTAATGCTAATAAGAATAACTCCACGAATATTTTTTTTTTTAATATACAACAAAATAATTAAAATTGCTATTATTCTTTTAAGTTAATTCTTCTAGTTTCGTGGAAATTCCAACTCAAATTTATAAAACAAAAATATCGTCACAACATAATTATTAACATAATTTAATAATTATATTATATGGGTATAATAATATATACCTTGTGTTATGTTTTCAAGGTTTTTTAAGGTCAGAACGTACTACGTCGTTATTTTAAAAGTAAACACTTAAAAAATGATAATGATAAAGAGTATAATTTCTTTTCAAAAATGTTGTTTTTTAACGACTTGAAAACCCTTAATGAAAATATTTTCACAAACATTAGTGTTCTCTTAAATAATGAACACTGCCATCATTACATTAAATTAATCACCTCAGAAACGGTTGGAAAAAATCAAAAACCTCCATAATGTGCGTGATATAATGCACACGGTTGCATGCCGAACGATACATTTGAAATGGTCTAACGTGGAAAACTGCATTTTACGAGCGACCACTTCAAGAGTAACGCCGTTGGATTTGCGAACCTAATGTGGAACCGTCCCATTAATTCGCACTCTGTGGATAGGGTGTTTTGGTGGTTCAAAATCTGCCGCGTTGGAGCAGTCGTATAATAAAGGGCGGGCGCCCGCCGAACAATGAACGTGTCTGAGTCTGATTTATAATAATAATAAACTATGTAACGCACATTATAATAATATATAACAGTCTCGTACACGAGCTTTTGAAACAAAATATAATAACCGTTGGAACAAAAATATAAATTTCTCGGAACTGCGCTGCAGTATGAACAAATATCAAAAACTGTGCTAATTGTTTGTAAGGGCCTTTTGTTATTATTGCTTAGGTATGTTGTTGTATCGACAATATTGTATAGGAAGAATTTCGACGACAGACGACGATTCTATTCAGATATTCATTACAATAGGCCATCTTCAAATAAACTAGGAGTGCGATATTCATTTATTATATCATAAAGTTTAGAGTCAAATAGAAATTTAGTTTTGAAATTGTTCATATATATTTTAATATTTTTTATTTTTTTTTTATTTAAAAAAAGTATATTTACAATCTATACAACAGACAAGGTATAATAAGTAAGTGTGGTGACATAAAATAACATTGATAAGAATAGGAAGGCTCCCAGCAGTGCCACCTGACCAGATTTTAAATATTAATATTTAAGATTTATAACTTGTAATGTTTTTTTGTTTTGCTCATTTACACCTATATGGGTACTATTTTTACTCTAATTTAAATATTTTATAGATAGAGTCAAAATAGGAAAAGGAAATTTTTAATATAATGTTAAAAATTAATTAGTTTCGTTTATTGGGGACTCCATACAAAACATATATATTTTTAGCATTTATTTCAAGGGTACAGTGTGAAAGTGCTAATAAGTAATTTCCTAACACCCGATCTCTGTAGGTTTTACAACTCACTATCATTTACCACGACCCGTCACGAGGAATATTAACGAGACAGTGGTTTTCTGTCTTAATCCCTTTCTCTCTCTCTCTCTCTCTCTCTAACACACACACACTCTTCTTTTTCTTTCCTTTTGCTGACGATGTATCAACAGACAATTGGCGCGTGCACAGACTTTTCGTAATTTGTCATCTACACCACCCCCCATCAACGCGCGTGTAACTTAAGATTGGTGTAGGTACCCCACGTGTAATAATAATATATTTGTCCATGTGAATATAATAATAATGATATAACGTCAAAACCACCAACATTCACCGATCGACCTAAAACGATATAATAAAACTGTGGTCAACAAAGTAAATTACACTTCCTAATATTATTTAAATACTGAGATGCGACGGCGTAATAATACGCGATACTCTATGTAGTGACATGGTTTAGGAAATAAAAAACTATTATTAATTATTGTAACGGAAAATAAATGTCACAACTCCTCTTTGTTCGTGCTGACATAATATTATAAAATTATAGCTTCGACAGTATAATATAAACGTTAAGGTCTTGCAATAAAACTAAAATTCAGAAAAAAACGCACACAAACACTATTAAATTAAATCAATTCAAAAAAAGTTATTCAACGAACAATGCGTGAAATCTTTGATTGTGATTTATTACGTTTGAGTAACATTACTTTTTTAAATATATTATTAGACAATAGCAATTCTTTTTTTATTATTTGAAACAAAGACGACTACTCCCACATTAACACCCCTTATCTATAATGACTATATTCGTATGCACTAAAACTGTTGGGTACGATGTATTAAACTGGACAAATAGGATTATAACTTAAAAGTGTTATGAAAAACCTTGTACAGACGACGAGTATTCGTTTGAAGGGTTTTGGATTTATATAATATATATATATATATATATTAAAAAATAAAATGGACTTTTGTAGAAGGATGAATCATAATATAATTCATCGTAACTCGAATACGAAGTTAAATAAGATTCATTATTACAGTCACTTCTTTAAAGCGCTATTTATTTTTCCTCGTGTATTCCAAGATGATTTTATGATCATTTATTGGTGCCTAAATCAATAACAGATTCCATGTGAAGAGTGAAACACAGTGAAATACAAATTGTTAAACAACGACTGAGCGTATATATAATTTGGTATACTAATATTATAATACGTATATAAACGAAGGGGAAATTCCAAAAAACTACCTTTTTTATTACAAAAACATAAAATATGACTCAGCAACTTTATATTTAATAGGTACCTATGGACTGCAAGTACTGTTTATATAGTGTATGCACTGCTTGGAGGGGGAATAATAAATCGGTGGTATAAATCATTGCACGCTCCTCAGATGCAATCGCAGGATGTTTTAAGTGGTGATTGTGTGCATTGTTTCGTCCACCAGCCCGCACTATTATATTAGTATGCATGGACACCAATAACTATAGAGTTTTAAAAAAAAAAAAAAATGAATTCCCGAGCGGAATATTTTATTTAAAACGCTGGTGTACACGCATTGAATATTGAACTGATTTATTCATACCAATCCAAAGTTGAGATGAGAGGAAATTTACTGCACCACTACGATCTCATGGTTACAATTCTCGACACTTATCGGCAGTGAGGATGATCACTGAGCAGTGGAGGTCAACATTCGAAAAATTCGATACATTTAAATAGCCCATTCTATAAAATATTAATAAACAGGTGGAAGATGTTTAATTTATTATTTAGTATACAGTTATGTAAACTGCCTTCTTATAGTTATACTGATTATATTGTATAATAATTGACAATTTATATAGTACAGCCAAATAGACGTCATAATTATTATATGTTATTATAAAAATTAAACAACCAACGTTCAATGGTAAAAAGATCAAATAAATTTGAGCTATTATTATATTTCTCTAATGGCAGTAGCATAATAATAATTGGTTGATTCGTTGGAAATTATTATTTTAAATCCGATAATAAATCGTCAGGTGATGCTTTTTTTTGTCATTAAAAACTTTTCTTTATACTTAAAATAAATCTAAGAACTTTTAAAAGCTTTGATAACTGTAACGTCGAATAAATAATATGAAATGTAGATTCAAATATTATTATGTTCAAAATAAATGTATAAAAACTGAATTTTAATTTTTAGTTAGTGCTGTTCTCTGGTATCGATGCATTAGTAAGGCAGTGAAGAATTTCTTGGAACCTATCGCAACATTCCAAAAACTCCTTTTTTTTAAGTGCACTATGTGTCCAATGTCTATACTTTAAAGTTGCTATGTATATACCTATACAATATGATACTTTTACGTAACTTTAATTTAGTCGGGTTTAATGAAAAAACAAACTTGTGTTGTATTTGATTTAAGTAAAAATACTTTTGAAAATTATTTATAAATACATTTAATTAAAAAAAAAAACTTGAAATACTTATTGTATAATATATATTACAAATGTTTGAAACTTATAATATAATATGATATAATATAATATCGTTAGTATGTTAGATCAATTAGTTTATGTCAAAAACTTTGTACTGTTTCACCTGTTGCCGAAAAAGTATCGATAAAATAAATAATAATTCATCCGTTCCCAGTCAATATTTCATTATATTATTATTATTATAAGTTTTTTTTTTTTCGTACGAAGAAAGTTTAAAATAATTTAATTTGACATGAAAACCTTGTGCACCACAAAAGAATAAAAAATAATCGTTTCATTATCTTGAATAAATCGAGTTCATCGGTTTCTCGCTGACAAGAACAAATGAAACGATTAATTGGGAAAATAAATAAATGGAGGGCATCTGGAATTGTCGTAGCGGTAAACTCGGTTTTCACGACGACATCGAGTGCAGTCGTAGCAAATAATACCTATAACGACAACGATGAGAGACGACTCACGTGAAATCAAACAACCGATAAAAATGATTTATATCCACACCGTATCATTTTATTACATTACATCGGAGGTATTCATAAAATGTAATATGTACGCATGACCGTGTTCACCGGGAGATCGACCATTTTAAAACGGTATTTTTTCCGGGGTGTTTTGCATGATTATAAAAAAAAATAATAATAATATAAAACATTATCACCTCCTCCCCCTTCCTGTATAATCGCAAGCCCTCGAAATCTAAGAGTATTATAATAATAATTCCGACATCGTATATGCATTACCCAGGGCGCGCCCCTTGTTTATCTTTAGTCCGCGGTTTGATAAAATATATTATAAAAACAGATAAACACTTACACCTGCTTGGGTAACCCACATTTTAAAACTTAAACGATGTACTATTTAATTGCTCACTGGAAACATGAATCTATTATTTAAAATATATTATAATTTATATTTATTTTCATTTTTGGTTTTTGTTTTTGTTTGTATCACCAGCCAGTGGGGGATTTTCAACATTTTTCTGGAGGAGGGGCTCTCATAAATCCATCACTGTCACCAGTTTACCTCCCCAGTTTTAATATTTTAAGATTCTGAGCTGAGTGATAAATACATTTTTTAATGATGCGTTTGTTTGTATTTTGTATCTGTCAATCTGTCATCGGGTTTTAGAGCAAAACAAATGTTTGGACCTACAACTCTGAGGATGGTTTTCGTTGGTAATTTGGTCAAGTTGGTAGGTATTCTAGATATTTATAATTACTCAAAAGTCAAAAGTAAAAAATATGTATTCCAATAACTGTTAAGGATAACTATCTTATACATAATATTCAGAAACAAAGGCTGACACAGTGAAATACATACTTTGCTCATATTCGTCTTATGTATACAATAGTACATCATTGAATTCAAATTCAACACAATATTTAATACTGCAGTGGCGCCTACTCAATGACAAGGTAAAATTGAAATAACTATATAAAACCGAGGGAGGACTCCGGTTTTTACTGATGACTGATTAGTGTTTTCTGTATATAATATAGAATTATGATAAATTAGGTATCATAAAGATGGAGAAAACACGTTTATATATTATTATACCTATAACCAAAACTTAACGTTAGTAAAACACTTAGTTATTTATATTTATAATTAGCTTTTAATTAACTTATTGACTTTTTTTTTTTTTGTAAGAACTGTAAGTTCATAGTTGTTTGCATTTATTTTTTGGCGTAAGTTAGCTTCTTGAATACTAGTAAAACAAGCATACGGCCTATGATATTTCCAGATGAGTTTTGGGTGGTAAGTCTATATAAATATTACATACTTAATTACTACAGTGTTTTACATATTTATATTTATTTATTACACACACACATAAACTAACCACCACCCCCCACGCACTGCATAATATTGCGTACAGCTATGGTTCTTGCTTATACAATAATAATATCAATAACTTGATGATTATGGGTCCAAAAATAGAGAGAATACCTATATAAAAAAAAATCTGGTGAGTTCGTTATTACAAAGTTGAATAATACCAAAGTCCAAAACTAACATAATGAATATAAATGTTGCATATTTTTATGACAGTAGCCTCTACAAAGGTATGGTTAAGACAAATAGTCATTCTCATAAAAGTTACTTTTATAACTAGCAATGTAGGTAAATTAAGTTATTTTTTTCCTCAAAATAAATGTAAGTAACATATTATCTTAGTTACTAAAATTACTACAAATTATCCTTATCTTTAAATAGATTTTTAATTTAGGATAACTCTTTTTAAACCGATTAAAAACAAATGGCTAACCTACTCAACTTGGCTGCTACATACAAATCTCCATTTATTTATTTATAATAAAATCAGTGCAGTGTACACTGTAAAGTAAATACCTACAAGAACATATCCAAGTGTCATGAACATTGCCACATTCACGACGGACTACACGGTACATAAACGCCAGAACGTTAAAAAAAAAACTTTTCTCAATGAAATTTTAGCTTTTCAAAAGCCAGTTGGTATATTTTATTGAATTTCTGCCAAAAAAATTTAAACCTGTCCTGAATGATCATTACCAAAAGTGAAAATACTGCAATACAATTTATGAAATTTATTTCTTCACCTACTTTGATAATATACTTACTTATTTGAAAGTTTAACAGACTATTATTCCCCTCGTTACAATGTAAAAATTCAAAATTTTTCAATAATTATTGCTATTTCCATTAAGATGTTTGTTCGGGAGAAAGGCCGGTTATTCGTAAACACTATTCAGTCATTTGCAATAATGGGCCATATAGAAAATTTCGATTTAAAATATTTTTCGTTAATATAGGTAGTATGCACAATTTGACAAAAGTTTACTGCGGTCTTGTTGTAAGTAAAAACGATCTCTCCGGTCTCTCGAATTTCTAAATGTAATCGTTTTGAATAAATGCATAATTAACATACATAATGCGGGGGAGGGGGGGTGAGCATTGAACAAGCTTGCAGGCGTGTGCGGTAAAAGTATCATTGTAACCATAAATTATTATGGTACACGAGCAGCAGCTGAGTTATAATACACGTGTGCTTGGTGCGACTTTATCCCGACGTGACACTTCCAGGCGTGTATCATAATAATATATACAACCGTAAAGCGAGCCGTTAAAATATGTCTACTAAACAGGGACGACTCGGTGCACAGCTCACTGCTCATTATAGGTATGCACACTATACGTAAACACATAAAGGGGCTTCTATTATAGCAATAATTGCGAAATTTGTTCTGAAGTACAATATTATGAGCATGAAATTAAAAATCTATTTTTTTTAAATTTTCGTATCGATAATTACTACTTTGCATTTCTTATTTCTATTTTTACAACTTTATTATTTTAAAGAAACTGTGAAAAAAAAATCCATGTGTATAATATAATACACAGCTGCATTACCAGACTCAGGTTGAAATTAAACTATCCATCTATCATTTTCCGTTTCGCTTCAGTTGAAATATAAGACAATACATTACCTGTGAAAACTCCGTCAAAATATGATCCGTTTTGAAAGGTTTCCCGGGCCAACTGATACACAGACCAACCAGACAAATAGCTGTGGGTGTTCATGATATATTTTTTTTTCTTCTTCGAGGTATCGATAACTGGAGGAGGGTTGTGTTAGCATTACCTCTGCTAAGTTAGCATTACGTCCCCTATTAACATTACGTCCCCTATAAGCATTAATTCCCCTATTAGCATTACGTCCCCTTTATAATAATATGTCTTAATCGGGTATGTTTTAAAATCATGGTGTATATAGTTGGAATACATTATAAAAAATGTAGGCAAGTCGCGCGAGTGGGTACCAATTTGCTGAACAGATCTGTGTTGACTTTGCCCACTGTAATATATGTGGTAAATTTGAATTCAATGATATAAAACCATTGTATAAGAAAATCGATTCTTAGCGAAAACTATCTGCTGCTTATATTACTAACTACTAAGGATATTTTTAATTTCATGATATATTCGCTATTCGAGTCAATTATTTACTATTTTTAATACTGTAGGTTCAATTAATTTTCACTGAAAATGTCATTGTGTGTATAAAATATAATGATATCTTTAAAAGTTCCAAGTACTCGTGAATATAATATTTTTAAATTACAACCAAATAACTAAAATTGTTATTCTTCGTTTAAATATCTAATTTCATCCACATTTTAACTTAATATATTATCCAAAAATAAAAACTGTGTTTACATAGGTACTTTTTATATTTTTTAATTACCGTAAGAAATATTTACGAGAAACCTTGTTTCACATTTTCAATCCATATGTATAAATGTTGAACATTTTATATATTTTCAATTATCTCCAAAATAATGTGTGTATATTTTTATGATTTTTATGAAGGTTGTCAAAATTAGATTTTTAAATGCTCGTATAAAAAAATCACGACTTCGTATCTTTAATATTTTTAAACTGCTATTATAACAACGCATGAGGAACGCTGTATTCAATTTTCAAGGTTTTTGATATGCGAACATTTTTTAACATTCTTTGTAGAAAAAAAGTAACACGAATTTCAAATTTTAAATGTCAGTTAAAAGTTCAAACATAATAAAAATATATTTTTTTTTTTGAATTTTACAGTGACAAATAGAAAATTCTAGTATTATAAACATTTGTATTAATATAATTAATATATTTTTAAAGGCACCCGTGGCTTTTAATTTGTTAACGTGCTTAGATAATAGCCTTATTCTAACTTCCAAGTATATAATATTATTACAATTATGTATTTATATTATGTACTATCGGTTGTTCGATAACGTGTATCTCTGTACATTTGCCAACATCGTTCGTTGTGTTGCCCTGAGCTGCGTTCGAACCCAGATCTCCTTGAAACTATAGTAAGCTCTCGCGTGTTCTCGCCAGATTTTGTTTCCAAACGATTGATTTTCAAGGGTTCATTTTAACTATAGTGATACAATATATGGTATAAGTAATTAACAATACTATGTATAACGTGGCTCTGCGCGGCGCAGTGGCTGAAATCAATCACGCGACGTCATTGAGAGTAAGCAACGACCGCTGCCACTAGTACTCAGATGGGTGACCAAAATCCTTGTCACACATACACGACGTATTCCTGACCTACCGTACCAACCGTCCCAACCCTATTGTACCAACCTTACAACACCCGGCCTATATTACCTGTGGATTAATTAATAATTAAAAAAAAAA
>WHPZ01539630.1:0-16495 GCA_016617965.1 Macrosiphum rosae | reverse complement strand
TGATATATACTGCGAGGCCCTTTTATATTAAAAAAAAAGTACAAGTTTTGAGCTGCGAGGCCACGGGCAAGGGCCCTGCTCGCACCACCACCCCATTCGCGCCGGCACTACGAGGATTACGACGGTTTTAAAAATAAATTCCTACTTGGAATTCTGTATGATGATTATAGACGTTTATAATAATCATTGATGTTTTGTTTTAATGTGTGACAGTGATAAAAAATTGTTTTTCTATATTACATTAAATCTTTATGAATATTTACCATCTTTATTTTTTTTGTGAACAATTAATTATAGTATAAGACATCTTATTTTCGATCTTAAAAATTATAATGACAACTAAAATGTTTGATAAAACTTGGGCTAGTAATAGGTATACCCAAGATAAATATATACATGGTTAATGATTATATAAAAAAAACAGTGATTGTTTTAATGATCCTGAGCTTGGAGGATCAAAAGCCCAGAGGTAAGTTTGCCATACACTTATAAAATTTTCAATAGGTAATACCTAACTTACTACCAAGGCTATACATATCTTTTTTTAAAATAATGTACGATTTAGGGTACTAGAAGATCTTTTTCGATCAGACTGACAATCAAATATATGTGGAATGATACCTTTTTTAAGCACAAGTCTTTTTAATCCCATTAGCTTTTATTGAATATAATTTTCAAGATCGTTTTCAATCCGAAAAAAGCAGGATAGTATTAAGTTTGACACCTTAAAATAAATTCTATCAATTTTTTTTTTTTTTTTTTGATTAACATAATGAAATATTGTAACGATTTATTTTAGAGCCTTAGAGCCAACATTAAATACATATTTTAAAATAAATAAAACCTATCTATAGGAGGTACATAATAATTTACTTTACATATTATTTTAATCTACATAGAAATATTATTAACTTATACTTACATATTTGTACCTACGTACACCAAAATGATCTTTGCAGCAAGATAAGAGTGATTTATCAGAAACATCTTTTTTGTCACGTCTTGCAGCTTTCAGCCAGTTTCTTCTTAATTTTTTGGACTCTGACACATTTAAGAATATTTTACCTGGTGTACTTACGCTTGTGTTTTTACAAAGTGGTACAAAGCAGTATTTACAAACACTCTTTTTAAGTTTTTCTGTTGCCATTATGTAAAAATATTATTCAAAATTAAATATTTTAATGAAAAAAATCAAATTATTAAAAAATAAACCCGTTTTAATGCGTTTTTAAAGTTAAGCACGTTCGAAGTCGGATTATTAAATTATTAATGATGTTATGAATAGAACAAATAATAATAATATTGAGCGCGACTGCATATTATGTGATAAGACATGCGGAGTGACGTCACAGTTTAATGGCGGGAAACCAGCCACTTTTAAAAATTACATTATTTGGACCCCTACTCCAGAATACTCCTAAAAGTGGTCAAAAAGATTTTTTTTTTTTTTGCGTCTTCGAAATATTGTTTTGAATATTAAACCAATCAGTTTTACATACTATTTCACTAAATATTTAAGTACTAGTTTAGATGCTAAGTTGCTTTGCACTCATTATTTTGTGATTTCATAAAAACAAAATACGATATTATACAATAATAATATATGATCGAGTGATAATATTAATTGGGTGAATGTATGCAGGCATGAAGGTTATTAATAAACAAATTTTAATTTTCATGTTATGACGTCCAATAAGGTATTTTCAAAATTTACACTCAAGCTTACTTTTTGAGTTATAGTTGAAAAACCAACAAAAAATGGTAAATACTAATTAATATCACTTCTCGAAAACCGCGTTTCAATCCGAGGTCATCCAGAAGAAATATGAAGTGGTTCAGTGGTTGTACGCCTATATCAGACAGGACGACGGACGTTTTCACTATTAATGTAAATAATATACCTATAATGTGTATATTTTGTATTATAATATAAATTGTAGTGAATAATTTATTCAGATTTTAGACTCTGGGAAAAGGCAAAAACTACAGTTTTGACCGATAGAGTGAATTCGAGAACGCGCATCTTTGTTCGTGTGTTGCGTACTTGTGTGTATACCACAGTTACCACTATACCCGAAATCCGAATGTTACCTACCGTCTACCGATATCTTTTCAAACGTATTCAGAATAGATGCTTGTTTAATACTCGGTGTAATTTGTATTTAAAATACTTTCTTTTAAAAGTAGGTATTTAAATATAAACACAAAAAACTTTTAAAATTATTCAAAATACTTACACAAATACTTTTTTTTTTAAGTTCGATAAATTACCTATAATAATTAATAATTAAATCAATTCAGTGACTAGTCGACTAACCACTACTACCTACGCCATGAAGTACTATTAGGTACTGAATGGTTTCTTATTTAATCGAGGCAACCAAACCCTCTTATGTATCCCCTCCATCTATTGTGCTTATTGTAAAAATATGTTATAGGTATAGATTGTACAAATTAAAATAAATATGACAAAAAAATAAAAAAGGTTCAATAACATTAATACAATAATACTAAGGCTAGGCAAGTAAATGATTTTTTTTTTACTCAGTTAAGTTAATATGCACCAATAACAAAAAGTTAAAATAAACATAGGTTAACTCAGTTAAGTTAAAAGTTAATATACACTTTTTGTTAACTTTTTATTAAGTTAAAAAAAGTCAATTTGTTTATACAACGCTAGCGTAGATACTTAATTTTTTTCCAAACCAAAACTAAATCATAGACTACCTATAGTTATTATACCTTTTACAGTATTTCCATATAAGTTAGATTCAATTACTTTACATTTTTAACTTTAGACAATTTACGATACATATTTTTTGACATGAGAAAGAAATAGACTGAAATAGTGAAATATAATTAAATTAAAAACAAAACAAATTAATTTAACTTACTTCTTAAAATGAAAAATTGACTCGTTAATTAAAAAAGAAGTTTAGTAAGTTAACAAAAAGCCAAAAGTAACTAGTTAAGTTAAAAAGTTAATAAATTAATTATCCATGGGATTTTTAATTATTGTGTTTTTTAACCTGTTATGTAGTAGGTACCTATTATTCTTATTATATATTTTAATAGGTAGCTATCCACATTGTTGCTGTGCCACACGCCCACACAATGCCTGATAAGTATAAATATCATTGTAATAGTTACCTACCATAACGACTGAACTAAATACATTGTAATTACTTAATTAGTGGAACTAATGTATTTAGTACAGTACTACACATGTCGCATACACAGGTATGACAGATCACAGATATACCGTATATGATATCAATCATACAATCGATGAATATTAGTACACACTATAACGTCTTGTTTCCGATTCATACGTTTTGAAGTTACAATATTGACATATTATAAGTAGGTACAATACAAAAAAAGATTTTTTGTTCTATCTGTAATAGATCATTTGTTGATCCACACCATATAAAGTTGCATAATATGTTTGATCTAAAATTAAGTAGTTTATTTAAAAATAATTATTTTGCAGTCTGTCATAATATATGAGTTGCTGTATTTCTGTTTTTACTAAACAAATAATTATTATAAAATAGTTTAAGAAATGTATTATATCTTACATTAGACTTGACTTACTTATCTTATCTGAAGTATTATAAATTCATAGTCCATAGACATTAGACATTTAGAAATATGATAAAAAAACAAAATAACTGCTAATAAACAAAAAGAACCAAAGGTTACATATCCAAAAGGATACAAAGCAACAACATTATTAAATCATTAAACTTCTTGTTCTTCTCAAAAACAGGAAAAAAAATTTCTTTTAGTATTTTTAATGCATTATTAGTTTTTTTTTTTTTTTTTTACTTTTATTAGCTATCGGTATAAAACCATTATAGCTCAACAATTACAGTACATTATTAGTTATTACCTATTATAATGGAACAAATCTACTACACAAAGTGCCCTTACTCTTATTAGTTGATCATAAATTATTGTTACTAATTTATTATATGAGTTTTTACAATAAATCAATAATAATTAGTATGTGATTATAATAACATGAATACAAACTACTTTTGATTTATCTAGATAAATAGGTAATAAAAATATAATTAGTCTTTTAATAGTGATTAAAAATTAAAATATAACTATAAAAATAATAATCAAACAATAATTTTACTAAACATTTACTGCATATTTTTCACTTCTGTTTGATTCTAAGGATAAATGGTATCTAGGAATTTCATTTTTTTTGTCATTAAATTCATCAACTCTGTTATCGATACATCGGAACTGCCATGGCCACATAACATTATATAGAAATGGACGATGATCAAACCGGTTGTCATCTGGACTATATGCTTCAGCGTGATAGCTAGGAGTCAAGATTGTCATTTTGTGTCTATTTATAGCATAACATCTAAAAAAGTGTTTTACTTTCTCTGCAATTTGTTCGGCCGTATATTGATCACCCCACAATAACAACAACTTACAAAACATACTGTACGGGCCACAATAGTTTTGCTTCCTCAACTTCCCATAAACACTGAGCTCGTCATAAGTCATGCCCATATCCGCTTCATCTGACTGTGTAATTTGTCCAGCTATCAAGGGCTCTAGTTCTGCTGTGGGAGTGGCATTTATTATATCATCAATTGATGACAATGAATACTTAGTTCTAAAATATCTAAGAAACATTTTGAGATCCGATTTTGAAATGCCACCAATTGGATTGACATCAGCACTTGAACAGTCATATTTTGTCATATATCCTCTTAGAGCTTCGTCAACATTAGCTGACCCTAAAACCAAAAGTCCTCCTTGTCGACCACGAACCCAGAGCATTAATTGAGCGAATAAATATGTCAGAACCATTCTCAATCGAGCTTGTACATTTTGTAAGGCAAGAGATTCACGCGGAGATCCACCATACACAGCAAATTGTGGTGTTTTACCAGTTAGACCAACAAATACGGAGATCACAGATGACACAACCTTATCAATAACAACACTCAAATGATAACTAGATATTTGAGAAGATAATTCTTCAGCTCGTTTTTTTGTTTGAGTAGACGAATTCTCGGTAGCCATGTAACACGTTGTAAACAATTGATTGCACAGTTCTCTTGCATTTGAGGGGAAATAATTTTGTTGACCAACTATTGTGCGTACTTCATTCAAAACTTGTGTGTCACCGTCTTTACATGCCTGATATATTAAATTGCACATAGAAAATACTATGCATGCTGTACTTGATGAATCAACACCACCACTCAATGGCAAAAAGTATCCACCTTGCTTAGAACGTCTTAAATAATCCCAAAGCCAACATGCTGGTCCTAAGGCGATCTCTTCTTCAGGAGATAAACATTTAAATTCTGTTAAAATGGGATCTGGTATTTTACGTGTTTCTCTTGATAAACTAAAGTCTTGTACATTAATCCTGTGGTAAGACTCTGAACTAGAGCTAGATCTAGACCTTATAGCATTTCTATAGCTGCGAATATCTTCTAAATCAATTGTAGCACACGTGACTTCTACTTCTTTTAGATTAAATTGAGTACCAACTTTTATTAAAGAACCATTCATCACAATGTTTGAGCAACCATTGAAGTAAACACGTTGACCATCACACCCTCTAAGATTACTATACAAATAACATCCACCATTTTTAAAAGTGGCAGATTTAATTAGATCTAAAACAAGTGTAGATTTCCGCAATTCCATATAAGAACCAGAACTATTGACAATTATTTCAACGCCGTCCATACATAACGGAATATGTGTACTATTTGGGGTCCATAATTCTTCACATATTTCATATCCAATACACGTATCGGAGGTGGCAATAACAGCATCTCCAAAGGGTACAATAGTTTGGCCTGTATGTTTTTGCACAACTCGAGGTAGGTAAAAATCTTCAATTGTTCGTAATTTTCTCCACGGAGTAAACCAGCGAGATTCTCTATAATTACCAGAATCACACATAAGTAATTTGGGTCTAATCAATAAAATACGTTTGTTAAGAAACACAACTCGGCAATTGTAGGTGGAGTTCTTGTGCATCACTGGCATGCCAACATCAATCTAAATATAGATTTAATATTATTAATGTATTAAAAAAATAATTTGTGCTAATGTATGATCAAATAAATAATGTCTGTAACAAACCAAAATATCTGATGACGATTGATGAATCATTATTTCAACCAGAACTTGCCACGAGTGTAAAAGTGTGTCACTCTCAAGGAAGTGATCTTCACAACTGTAGCCACATATTTCAAGTTCAGGCCCACTGCGATATGTTGCATTGCATTGCTTTGCAATTTCAATGCTTTCCAATATACGACGTTTATTACCATCAAAATCTAATGACCATTGATTCAAGCAACTTACGGCTACAGTAGCTAAGCGACCCATTTTTTCAACTGAAACATAAAAAAGTAGATGGAGAAAATAAATTAATATTTTCAATGTATCAAACTTGACATTGAGGAGAGTTTAGTCGATAGAAAAAGTTAATATACCTACAGTTAAATTCTATGTTATTAAATAAATTGATTAGAAATTGAGGGAAGATTTTAAATTGGCTAGTTTTTAAATTTGTATAGGTAGGTAAGTATATTAAACGGGGTGCCGCCACTGGGTGACTTCCCCCTTCTGTAAACCAAATCGTCATCACATTTACTTATTGTATCACATGTAAATACAGATTGTAAATATATTATGTTTGTTCAATAAAAAAAAAAAAAAAAAAAAAGTATATTAAAAGCATTCTAAAAGAATAATAATTAATATTTATACATATTAGTGTAAAAGATGCCCGGACACAATTAATAAACAAAATTTATAAATATTACATATAAGGTTCAGTGTTAGCACACATAATAATATGTATCAATAATAAATAATACGAACAAATAGTGTTGGCTACCTATTATCAACAGGAAAATTACGTGTAGAAAATAAAAAGATTATGGTTGGATGTGGGTACAGATATTAAGAAAACTATGAGACCGAGAGACATCTACGCCAAACTTCTTCAATTTCACCTGAACCATTATTGTTGGAAGATTTCTAGAATTTATAATGATTGATAGGTATCTAATGTATAGCATTTTTAAATGGCATCTCAACAACTTATCCCCGGTAATATGTATTAATTGTATCTATGTTTTTAAAAATCGTACTACGTCTGCATGAAATAACTATACTATTAATATAATATATTTTCGTTTTTATTAAGTAGGTATACAAATTTTTTTTTAATAGGTACCTACACATAATCACATATCATTTACAACAATAATTATACCTAACAATAAGTAATAACTACACTCGTGTTCAACTTAACTGTTCAATAAGTCCAATTATTTTATTGCCAGTGATGTATTGTAAATTGGAAGGTATTATAAAATTATAACTAATATATTTCATAATGTGGGTATCTACTCACCAATAACGTAGGTACTGAGATTCTTGCTTTAATCGGCAAACTGCGAAAATATTATTACTCACATAACACTGTTCCGCGTTCACGGCAGTGTTTGATCAATCGTTTCCATATTTTCAAAACGTTACAAAATGCATGCGACCTGCCAGGATTGCGTTTCCTTAGTTACACAGGACTACCACAGTCCACAGGTCTGACTCGGAAGTCGGAGGTCACTGAATAATTAATATTACACCGAAATACCTAATAGGAATGCGAAGATAACAGCGTTGATAAGAGATAACAGCCAACAGGTTCACTTATGGCGATGGATCAACATTTTTGTTGCAAGACGTAATTACTGAATATAGATAGAGTACCTATTAGAGTATATTACATTATTAGTTTTAGTTAATACGTAGGTAATGTCAAATGTCAATTGCCATGGTAGTATAAACTAAATTATACTAACCTACTTGCCTCACGCCTGTTTTACGACGTAATTATTTATTTAATTATTTAAACAAGTTCAGACTGCCAGCCTGGGGTTCTTTAGATATTAGATGAAAGACATAAGAGTTTTGGATACACGCTTTATATAGGGACTGTTCAGTGGCCATAAAGTATCATAATAGTGAATAATCATTTAGAAACCCCTCGTCATGAAGGTCGAATCATCATACGGGTATCAAATCAACAGACTCATACTCAGGATTTATTTAGGGGAGGGGTGTGTTTAAATTTAACACGTAGGAAGCAAATCACACTCACCATTGAAGTCATCAATCTTTATATTAGGTACCAATATTATCAAATATGAAATAGAACCATACATGAAAATATATTTTGTAGTAATCTTGATTATAGTTTAGGACAAATATGTTTTGCATAAATATGGCTGATAGGCATAGGATTTCAATGCCACTGCAAATAGAATCAGGTGACATTATATGTTTTATCTGGGGCAAACCAACTTTTAAAATAATCCTTCTTTTACAAGAATCATTTGAGACAGCAATGCTTCTCATTAGCATGTTGACCACATTTACCTATACATTTCTTGTTTATTATTTTCACTGTTAATAACTTTGTTATCTATAATGTGTAAATAACTGTTATTACTTATTATAACTAAAAACCGTTGGGTATTAAATATTTCAAATACATTTTGGATGTCGCTGTTTTCAGTTTTGACTTTTGAATAACTTGATATTGTATTTCGAGGTGCAATGGTTAAAATAGTCATGATATGTTTGTATGGTTATACACAATTTGATTTTACATAGTGTATAGTTGTTGGTATTTATATTTTTTGAAGAAAGAGCCATTAATGACATTGAATCTAAAACCACAAGGTAAAATCCTTGTGTATAACTAGGGCTTATGAATTAAAAATAAATATAAACCGATAATTAACAAGTAACAGTGGCTCCATTGCAGCATACATAGATGCAAATTAATGTAATTGCATGTAAATTAATGTAAAAGTTTTTACAGTTTCATCTCTACAAAAACAACATCTTTATTTAATATTATATTATACATTTTGCAGGAACAAGAATGTACGTTTTCCTGAAAAAAATTGTTTGATACTACAACACAATGTGTAATATCAAAGTGTGTGAAATTGAAATTTAATAATTTATATCATTAATATAAATTTGAGTATTTTTAAAAACAAAATGTTATTATTACTTGTTATAATTTTAAAAATTTTAAATTTAATGTAAAAAAAGAATATTTAGTTTTTATAGTTTTTTGTTACCTTCTAAGAATATTTGTTGATAACAAAAGGTAGTCCTTTTACTTGTTGACAAAAAGTAAAATGCTTGGAATATGTATGACCATGGCTCATTAAATAGTTGCAATAAATGATTTTATTACATTCTATCAAATATAGTAATATAATATGTACACAATGAGTAATGAACACTATATTTTAATACTTATATAATTCAATTTTGTTTTTTAAATTATCTTATAGTTTGCTTAGCTAAAACAACTATTAAAAATTAAATATTTTATACTAGAATAGAAACTAGTGTACACAGAAGATATTCAATTTTTGAAAATAGTTTATTTAACAGGAAAATTTAGTTATATACGAATGTTGTAAAACACATTCACAAATCACATGATTAAGAAAAGTATACTGGTAAATACAATAACTTTAGAATCAATAAAATGCATGTACACTAAAAAATTTATTTTAAATCATTATTATTGAATAACAAATTACATTATATTATATTACTTAGCTTCGAAACAAGGACAAATATTTACTCACCAATAAATACCAGTACAAATATTTAACGATCAATTTCACCAAACACAACGTCAAGTGTTCCTAAAAATACAAATATTGAATGTAAATGAATCACTGCTCAATTATACTTAAAAATAATAATTAAAGTTTGTAGCAATATGTTAGTAATTACCAATAATAGCGACAATATCTGCAAGGAAGTGTTTTTTGCCTATCTTCTCTAATGCAGCAAGATGTGCAAATCCAGGTGCTTTGATTTTACATCTATACGGTCTAGAAGTACCATCAGAAACTAAATAGACACCAAATTCACCTATAAAATATAATTAATAATTATTTAGAACTAAATAAAAAACACAAATAATATTTTTATATTACCCTTGGGTGCTTCAATGGCAGTATATGTAGCACCTGGAGGTACTTGATAACCTTGGGTAAACAATTTGAAATGATGAATTAGGGCTTCCATGGAGTTCTAAAAGTATAAATAAGTTATAGTAGTTGTAATGCTAAATACATTGGATATTAGTTTATTACTTTCATCTCTGATCTTGATGGGGTCGATACTTTCATGTCATCAGTTTTAATTTCACCAGCTGGCATTTGATTCAAACACTGTTCAATAATTCTAAGTGATTGCCTCATTTCTGCAACTCTACATAAATATCTGAAAATACAAGTAAAACATTATAATATTTAAAAAACATAACATTACCTATATAATAATATAAAATGCATTAGGTACACTATTAATAAAAATAAATTGACATTGTCTTGTGAATAGAGAATTCTTATAATAGATATATTAAATTAATTTTTTTTTTTTTTATTGAGCTTAGCCTGGCAACTATGGTCATTAGCTGTTTTTTTTTGGTTTTTAGTAGAGAGGAATGGTTGGTTGAAACATGTTTATATGTGTGGCAAGGATTTGTAGCTAAAAATCCTGGGTGGTCACTCATCCGAGCTAGCAGCACCGGCCGATATGTACACTCAGAGCATTTTCACAATTGAGTGTACCACACCACAATTTATATTTATTTTATAACAATGGAATGTTTTTTTTATTCATTTAAAGCAAGTGGTGGATGGTTATGACTACAAAAATAAAGAATAAACATAGTAGGTAGGTATCACAAATGTCAAACTATCAATTGATACTTCTGCCATAAAACGGTTCATTACATTTATAACAAGAATGAAAGAAGTCATTTTTAATATTTGTATCAAATAAAACTTTTGTCCATCACGACCTCGATCATGACGGTGTAACAACCACTCAATTTTTGAACTTTTCATTAATCTGATATGACCTATTCTGATTCCACAAAGGCAAATTTATATAAATTGGAGTGTTTTCCTCAGTTGCACTACATTTTGATAGGCATTTATCAGTTATATAAAATAAATGCAAAATATTAATGCAAAAAATATAATGAAATTAGAAAATATGTTTAAAATTACAAAAGTTCATTACCTACATAATAATTTTATGTTCAGGGTGTTTTTTTAGAACTTCATAATAATCATACTATTATTAATATATCGATTAATGAGAAGTTTAATATTTTACATATGAGTATTCAGTAGACTGAGTGATGTAGAAGTACTATACAAATGCATAAAAACATATATCAATACAAATCACAATTTATTATTATTAATAACACAGTCATAACAAGGCCTTGGAGTTTTATGTATTTATCATAGTAGTGACTAGCGACTAATCCGAATTGATTCAAGGGGGGAGGGGTTGGAATAATAGCCTTAATGTTAAGCCTTGTCTCATGTTAGATTTTTATATATAATTAATATTTGTCAGATTAAAATATACTATTTTTATTTTAAAACTGATAGTTATATTATTGAGTTTATTTGTAAAATTTTCAAATATATTATTTTATTTAAATACCTACACATTTTTTATAGTTTGTTCTGTTTTATTTTTAAATTTTAGTAAACAAAAATGTTTAATTTTGTTCAATCTCCAATGCTATTATTGACTATAACAATCATATTTTTTATGCATGAGAGCTGTGATGGATTCGAACAATAAATTATAAATTTGATTGACAAATCGATTTGTTTTAGTTTCAGAAAACAAAGATGATTAACATCAAGTTTTTATTAAATTTCTTTTTATAATTGTATATCTTTACTTAATAGTACAAATGCATATGCAATATTTTTGAGTATACATTATTATGGCATTTTTGCAGCATAATTTTAACTTTTAAGGGCATTAGACTTTTTTAGAGCATTTATTAATCTTACTAATAACTAACCTGTCATAACAATCACCACGAGTCCCAATAGGTACATCAAAATCAACAAGGTGGTATGCATCATAAGGTTGTGTTTGACGTAAATCCCATTTGATACCAGAACCACGTAGCATAACTCCACTAAGAAAAATAACATCATTTTAACTTCATTAAAGTTTTAATTACTCATTATGACACTAACCTAAAACCTAAATTTAGAGCGTCTTCAGCACTCACAACACCTATATCACGTGTCCTAGCAATCCAAATTCCATTATTAGTAAGCATATCTTCAGTTTCATCAATACGTTCCCCAAACTTAGCCGAAAACTGATAAATATCATCCATCAATCCAAGTGGTATATCCTAAATAAATTAATTTTGATGTAAATATAATATATTCAATGTTATTTATGAAATTTAATGTTTACATACCTGAGACACGCCTCCAGGTCGTATGTAGGCAGCATGCATCCTAGCTCCAGATACTCTTTCATAGAATTCCATCATTTTTTCTCGTTCTTCAAATAACCAAAAGAATGGTGTCATAGCACCAATATCTAAGGCATGAGTGCCAATAGCCATAATATGATTTAACAAACGAGTAATTTCCGCAAACAATGCTTAAAAATACAAACATAAGTATTAAAAACAATTCATTATTAACATAAAAGCAGTTTTTATATACATTATACAGTAAAAACTCTTTATAATGGTTCTACTATAAGACTGAAATCTTCACACAATAGCTAAGTGAGTATAACCTATATCCTGTATATTTAAGTTTCCCTGTAACAGAAACTCCTTTATAACGAAAAAATCGGTTGGGAATTAATCATTTCGTTATAAGGAGGTTTTACTGTAAGTGATTTATATTCTTACTTCTGATATACTTTGCCCTCAATGGTATATCAATGTTCAACAATTTTTCCACGGCTAATGAGTAACACTGTTCATTACACATCATAGATACATAATCAAGTCGATCGAAATATGGCAATGCTTGAGTATATGTCTTGTATTCGATTAATTTTTCTGTACCGCGATGTAAAAGTCCAATATGAGGATCAGCTCGTATAACGACCTACAACATAACAAACATACAATGAAATTATGATTTATTTGTTATTAACAAGTTTTACCTCTCCGGCCAGTTCCAGTACTAATCTAAGTACGCCGTGGGCAGCTGGATGTTGTGGTCCAAAATTGATGGTCATGTTTTTCACTTCTCGTTCAATAGGCTGGGGATTAGAATTCCATGCTTCCACCTTCCAATCACCAGCTTCTTCAGGCACAAACATAACAGGTCGCTCGAATTGTTTCATTTCTTCGACACCCGGATACCATTTTGATGCACTCCTGACATGTCTGTAAATAAAAATTAATAGTTGTGAGCATTATGCAATCTAAATAATTTAATATTGATCTGATATTT
Organism: Macrosiphum rosae; assembly: GCA_016617965.1. Taxonomy (NCBI): domain Eukaryota; kingdom Metazoa; phylum Arthropoda; class Insecta; order Hemiptera; family Aphididae; genus Macrosiphum; species Macrosiphum rosae. Next base: position 3,134 of record WHPZ01539630.1, on the reverse strand, counting down.
ACTTACTGATAGATTCGGTCATTTGCAGCCAAATACTTCGTAAGATAGCCCAAGTTATTTCTTTTCACTAAATTCAAAACTGAAGCCATTTTTAATGTGAAAACTACTATGAGACAATAAGACCGAAATGGGAAACTTTGGAGAAGAGATCCCTAGCCTAGACCCTATCTCTATCGAAATTTTTTAGTGAGCGATTTAATTTTATCATTCTCTATCACTTATTTCTGTAGGTCTTCCTTGGAAGAATAAACTATATTACCAGGTTTTTCAAAACATTTGATAATAGGTATCATGAGCCGGATTGATAATATTGTTCTGTGATAATATCTATTTGCCTACAAGCCCGATTGCAGTAAAATAAAATATTAAAGTTTACGAATCAGATTATTTAATATCTTATATTTTCCAATTTTAATTTTTCTAGTGTCAGTTTTTATATTTCTCTATTAGTTTTCACGATGCTAAGTAATTTGTCATTTCCCAATCTAATTTCTACTGTAGGGACATTATTACGTAAGTAATTAAAATTAAAAATTAACTTATTAAAAACATGTGTGTTTAAATTATTTATTTAGTTCGTAACAGTGTTCGACATGCTTCCAAAAAATCTGGGACAAGTACTGCTAATGTCGGTGGCCGAGTTCGTCCTAAACATAGAGGTATCAGATACAACGATGGCCGTGAAGTTCAGGCTGGCACCATGCTAGTGTTGCAGAGGGAGTTGAGGTTTCATCCAGGTCTTCATGTAAGTTGCTATTAGCTTATTTAATTTTTGAAATGTTGATTTAATTATTGCTTGTACAGGTTGGTTTTGGGCGCAACGGCACATTGTTTGCTTTGGAACAGGGTAAAGTGGTTGTTTCGTGCGAAAAGATGGATCCAAATTGGAATCACACTTGGGTTCAAAGATTTTATGGCAACCGCAAAGGGCAAACAATTTACAAAAAATTCTTTAACATTATACCAAAGCCACAACACAATCGATTTAAGCTTGTTGATTCTATTTAGGGTGTTGTTAAAATTAAGGTTTCAGCTTATGAAATCTAATACTGTAATTTTTTGTAGAGATTTTTTAATCGTATTTATATGAAATAAACATATTATATAGTAATTTAATATTTATTTACTTATTTTAATTTCAATTTAATAATACATTTAAATACATTTGATCAATTGTCATACTATTCAGATTAAAACTAAAATACCTATTATAGTTTCATAGGTATTTGATATTACATATAACTGAATACTATTATACTCGGGTTGAAGTGAGAAAATGTTTTATAAATATTAAATATGATTTTTTTCCTTTAAACTAAAGACTAAACGTTATGTATTGCTATTTATCGAATGAAAAATCTAGTCTAGTTGGTACCCACGGTTGTAGATAGATTCTATCTTTTTATCTTCGTTATAGTTAATAAATAAATAAAGTTATCTTAGTTATATGCAATAGCAATTATGAGTGCACTGATCCGTGGGATGTATAAATGTATTTATGATTAACGCTCCAAATTTTGAGTCCAGAAATTGGAATGTACCTATCCAAAATGGTTGTATGTGTGTAGTCGGGGAAAGGTTGATTTAGTACTGTAAGTAACATGGTCATATTGGTCGTATTGTCATATTGGTTTCAATGTACATAATAATATAATATTTTTATATTTTATTAATATACTGTATAATTTTGTATAGGTATGTAATATGATTTTATAATTGTATACATTTTATCATATACAATTTACCAAATTGTTATTATATTTAATTTATGGTTTTTTTTTCATTCAAAACGTTAAGTATAAATAGTGCAGGAAAATATTATTTTTGAATTAAAGTAGATAATGGAAGACCTTATTTTTAGCACCCTAATACCCTAACCCTATTACCCTAAACTTTTTCATTGAAATTGTTAAAATTCAGTCGGGTTATAGTTATAGTATTATACCTTCTACCCTCAACTAATTGTATGGGAACTATATCACTAGATATAAGGTAGCATATTAAAATATAATGTGTAAGTCTAAATGTGTATAGAATAAGTATTTTAAGTGTAAAGTGGATGCTCTCGCCAAAATTCAGAATTTGATGAATTGAAAAGTTTAGATTGTATAAATGAATCTATGTTTGATTCCTTAAATTTGTATGACATATTGGCGTATTGCTGTAAACACAAATTTACATTAATTAAGATAAAACAGGATTAGCTACCTCTATTGGATTAATAAACTGGTAGGTATTAAGCTCTGAATTTTAACAATAAAATAGCTTGATATTTTTTGATTTTAGATGCAATAAATTTGGACATTCCGCGATCACTTGTCTCTCAAGTTCAACCAACAGCAAGTCAAAAAACTACCTAAATACAAGGTTTAACTCATCCCTGATAGTTGCTCGTCTTTAAATACAGAAATACGGAAACAAACTATAAATGAAATGTAAACTATACACCCGATGCTCTTAATATTGAATCTCAATTTAATAATATTATCTTAGGTACCAATAACAGTTGACACTGGGGCAAACATATTTTGTATTAGACAAGAACTACTACTCAGTGACTGTACATTCACGTCGAGTACACTACAGCTATCAGGACCAGATAATAATAAATAAATCACTATGCATGGCAGGTATAACCAAAATTAAAATCAAAATCAACAATAACTACTTCAATGTTGACGCTCACATAGTAAAAAAATTAAGCAGCGCAATCATACTTGAAAATAACTTCTTCATCAAAAATAATGCCCTGATCGATTTCAAAGACAGTAACATTCTTCTTATTTAGACATTTGCTGTGCGCCTGTGCAGCACTCGCCAGCTCTACAACGTAGGTATGTATGTCTATACTCGCTATACAGTCTACACAGTTTCTTGCCCTCGTGACAAAATTATTTTATTTATTTTGTATCGCGGCTTAACATAGTTTAATATTGCTATTTGCCTGCAGTCATTCACTATTTCACTATATCATACTATACTATTCGACAAAGTACAAAACCAGGTATGTAATATTCTAATTTACCATCACATTATAATTTATAATATAGCTGCTTGTAATAATTTTAACGTATAATATTATATAATAACTTTTAATATTTCCCCATGCATAAAATTAAATAAGTGATGAGTGT
>WHPZ01539615.1:0-19439 GCA_016617965.1 Macrosiphum rosae | reverse complement strand
TTTTTTTTTAAATCATTATTTTTTGAAATAATGGTTTAAAATAAAAGTTTCTTCATAGATATATACTACAAACCAATGCCAATTGATAATACTGATTTGTATCATTGTTTATCAACACACATTATATTATAATAAATATACTGACTGTTATTTCCCCTTTTGACAAATAATAAGAAAATATTTTTTTCGTTGATAAACCATAATACTATTACATGATTTGAATGCATTATCATAATCTCCATATTCTGTTTTATATGTACATCTATAAAGTAGAAATATATTATAAATATTATTACCTTAATTGAGATTGCAAAAGACATTTTTTTTTAGAAAAATGATCTCTAAAAACTAATTTCATACATTTGAACGTAAAAAAGTCTTTTGATAATATCGTTGAGAAAAAAATAAGCTTTTGGTTGTCATTCTTAACATTTTTGTATTTTATACATCATTTTAGATACACTGGATTATTGGATAACAAGGTGTACTGTATTACCCACTGACCGGTATTCCCCCATTCTCCCCTACACGTTTGAATGTTTTAATTTAATTTAATAATTTTATACAGAATTATTCCCTATGTTATATAAATTTATTCACAACACAAAAATTAAAAAATATTTTTAAAAACAATGTTATACGTTTCTGTAGATCATTATTAGCTGGTAAGGTACCTACCATGGTATTCATTACATACTGGTTTTCCTATCGTATATTAAATATTTTCAGCAGTTAATTTTGAACATTTTAAACATTTTATTCAAAATTTTCAAGAAGATGGTGTAAAAATCATTGATAATTGTAAATATATTCTAATTAAATCAAATAAAATTAACGGTTTAATTTACATAAAAACAAATTTTTAAATTATTGTTGAAAGCTTAATACTTCAAGTTCGCTTATTCATAAGTCATAGATGCTTTAGACATTTTTCAACAAGTTACAAATTCTATTAATAATCTTTATGAAAAATATAATAGAGTAATAATTTAAAATAAATGTTCTGAAGTTATTAATAAAAATAAAAGCTTGATAATTTTAAAAGAAATTTCTAAAATACACCAAGGTGAGAATGTTGACTTCAAGGGTTCTTCTATAGTTCTATCCAACATATTCCCCAGGAGATGTTTAAATATGCACCTATAACAAGCGTGATTACAAACCATCGTTATAATATAACCGAGATCAATATAGAAAATATTATCGTTACTTATTATTTTCAAATAACAATTAAATTGCATATTTTTCATCATAATCAAAAACAAATTATATATAATATCGCAGTTTATTGATTTAACCATTTATTCATCATTAATATTTTAATTTTATTACTTTACAATAAATACATTTATTAAGAAACACGTTTATGTTCACGTTCTTAAAAAAAATAAACAATTTTATCTAGTCGTTTAGAAGAATTATTATTACACAAATCTTTAGTAATAAAACGTTGAGTAGTTAAGGTATATTATTTAAAAAATATTGTTCTTTAACTATGTTACAATTATTAAATGCATTATACAGTAATATCCTACAATTAAAGTATCTATTAAAATAAAATAAATTATAAAATAAAATAGGTACCCTTACTTATACAGTAATTATACACCCAATAAAGTCACAAGTCATAGCTAGAGTAACCTAACCTATATGGCTATGAAAACAGGGGTGGGCAAACCACGACTCTTGTATTATCGTAAGACGCAAAATATTTTTACTAATATTAAATAGGTGTATCTATTATACGAAGACAAACATTTTATCCAGTACAACATTTACTCTAAATTATTGTACGTTATTATATTATTTCGCAGTTACGCTTTCGCATTCTACACATTTTATTGCAGTTTATATCTTACCTTATTTACGATGATTGATAATCTTTTTTCCCTGCTTTTAGTTTATACATACACATATTTTTCTTTATACTGTGCGGGTTAGGACGTGGCCTTATGTCGCGGATGGCTTTTTGAGGTGTCACTCTTGCGTCTTTTTTATCGCTTGGGATGTAGCAGGGATCCATATAGCCATATAGGGATCATATTTGTTGAAATCAAGGTCAGGTTAGAAGTAGAACATACAATTAGTGTATCATAAAAATATTTCTGTTAAATAGGTACCTAACCTAAACCTAAGCTATAGGTGCCTAGGTAAGTTTAAATTTGAAACTTACATTTTAATGTCAAAGTGTTCCCTCAAGGCCTCAAAATGTAGTTTTTAATCTACATATTTATTAGATGTCAATAATCAGTCATAAAAGTATTATGAATTTCCAATAGAAATTAGTAAGTCTCAACATGCATATTTCATAGGTACAATAAATAGGTACCTACCAAATTTAGTGGCCCGCTTTGAACTTTTAACGTCCGTGGTTCGTATTAGGTATTTGTATAACTGTTTAAACATCCAAAAGTATTTATTTCGGTCGCATTTAAAAAAATAATTTTTATACAATGTATTCATAGTTATTGTGGTTGGTCGTGTAGACATAATGCGACGTGCAAATGTTGTCTATAAACCCATCACTCATCAGCCATCGTTAGGTATAACCGTGTAGGTATTATACATATATAGTCATATTGATGATAGGATGATCCAATGGTAAGCATACGCTTCAACGTTCGACCAGAGAAGATTGGTTGACCAACTACGAAATTCAAGGACAATTGACAAGTAAAAAGTAAATCCTGAATATAAATAAATATTATATTTTTTTATTTGAAAAATGTTTCAAATCTATAGATTATAGATACTAATGAAAAGTATTGGAATATTCTGAATATTAAATGCTTAAAGGCATAGGTCATAGTCCAAAATAGTATTCGAATGTTCGATAAGTATTTTATTACTGTGATATATTTGATAAATTTAAATTCTATGATGAATGAAAAAATAGTTCTGATGAGCGAAGGAGAAGAGATAAGTGAATCACAATAATAGGCAATTAATAGCATATGTATATTATAATATATATTACCTAAAATCTAAATACTAAAATTGAATCTTGTAGTAATTACAGACAATTTTGAGTCTCCACAATTAATGATTTTCGAATTAGCTAGTTAGGTACAAACTACAGCAAAATTTAGGTAACTAAAATCGTTATTTTTCATTTAATATCCAATTTCGCCAACATTTGAACTTATTAATAACATAATATTATAAATAGCTATTATGTGTTTTAAATATTTTTAACTACCGATTATTATAAAATCTATTAAGAACCTTATTGAATTAAATTATTAAGCTTTTTTTACCAAAAAAAAAAACAAAAATCGTAGAAATTGAAAAATTCCAATGTCTTTAGCTGCTTAAAAATTTAATTTCGACGATTCCCTTTCTAAGTCACAATACATATAAATGTGATTCTGTTAAAAACTGGTGGTACCTATTATTTGAATAGGTATTCTTGTTTTCCCAATCATTAAGAAAACTGATAAGTACAAGAGTTTTCTATTATTGACGCCTCATATCTCAAAGCCCTGACTCAAAAATCATCCTCTATATTGAAGATTGGAGAAGGTCCAAAACGTGATGACACAATAAAGAACCTTGTACTACATACCCTCTAAGCTCTACATCGCAGAGTGCAGACTATCAGAGTCATAACAGACATGTCATCAGCACCCTGATTTGGACAATAGGGTAAAATCCTTCAAGATTTGAATAGTTCTATAGAAAGAGAGGTCTGATAATTCCTTATTTTCAGGCAACCCACTTGTTTGCCATCAAATTGTTTTCTTTTCTCACTATATAACAGCCTGTCCAGCCGTGTTGCGCGTCTCCCGCAGGAACGCTGTGCGCTTAGCGCTGCGGCCCTATGTCCTGTTTTCGAGACCAGCGTCGTAGTCGTTCCCGTCGTATACGCCATTGCACATTAAATATTAACTTACATAATTACAAAGCAAAACCACACACACCCGCTCAAACATACAATACTATTCGTAACTATTATATAAATACAATACTATCATACGTAAAACAATAGATACAAGGCTAACCAACTACTATTATTGTTAAACCTTCCTAAAGTCTTTGCTGAAGCGGAAGAGTGCCATATTTAGATACACGGCGAAATGGAGTTCAACAGCTTGACCAATGGTGAGGTGCTGAAGATTGACAACACACTGACGGCCATGGGATACGAAAACAACGTCGAGTAAGTGTAAAAAATATTGAATTATATTATTATATTATGTATACTCAATATGTACACAGTTTATTGGTTTGTACATTATTTTACCTATACCCTATACGTAAAGTATCCATATTCTTTACGGCATTCTAAAATTATTTATAATATTATTGTGTACTAATTATTATAACTAATAATTAATAAGTAATAACTTATTATTACTAAAGTTATGTTGCCTATTGGAACAATAAGTTCAGATCTAGGGAGCGTTAAAATTATTAATTTACGAAGAGCTGTTTTTCAGATACCTATACCTATTAAAGTATTCACTATACAATATAAATGTATGGTTAATATTTTTACTAAATATGGTAAGTAAACTAGGTAATTTAATATATAAATCCCTAGAGAAGTCGATCTGAGTGTACCTCAACATTCACCACGTGACTAATGGATTTGTTAAATTTGAATTCAATGATAAACCTTTGCATACGAATCACGAAGCGGTAAGGCACGATTGAGCATAATACCTACGATTGAGAATTATACCTTTTTAGCCAAACGATTGAACATATAATATTTTCGCAACGTTGCCACATCATGCTATTCAATTAAATACGTAGTACCTACTACAGTACTACCTACCGGCTACCATATTTTGATTTCATTATTTAATATTTTCATAATTATTATTATTATTGTTATCATCAAACAGATTTATGAGATGTGGCTATTATTGGCTATGAAATTATGTTATTTTTTTAATTTGTACCATACTTTGAATTATTATAATTATTTAAATAAATATTTGTTGTGTAATAGTTTAAGATTAAAAATGAAAACGTTGCAGAGTTTTTTATGCTCAATCTTGTAGGTTTTCTTTTGTATTTCTATATCCTTTGATACGCCAACAAATTTGCTCAATCGTGTCGCAAAAAAGGTGTTTTATGCTCAATCGTGTCGTAGCCTCACGAAGACGGTCTGTTAGCCTCTATTTCTAAGAATATTTTTTAATTAATTTATACAGTCATACTGGTGTAACGGAAAGACCTGAAGAATGTATACTAGATAGTACTTAGTGTAGTTAAACGTACGACAAAAATTATGAAAATTATATTGTTAACTTCTCTTAACACTTAGGGACGATAAATAAATAACAATCATTTATCATCTCGATCAGTGGCGTGGCGAACTAAAAATTTTTCAGAGGCCGATTACAACTATCCCAAGTATTTATGCATAATAATGTATTAATGTAATACAACAAGTTATATTTCAGATCGTTATTGACTACCTATTGTGAATATCATATTAAATTTACTAGGGGGCCCACTGGCTACCACTCATCCCTCTATTTAAGAAAAATTTCAGAGGCCCCTGAAATTACTTCCACTGATCTCGATAACCTTTTATTACTAAACGATAAACACCTGCTTACAACTCAAAATATTATATCTATACGCTATAGTCAGTTATCATGAACGACCACGACACGAGTACTGAGTAGGTGCTAGGTACATGACACGACTCCTACACAGTACACAGGCCACCACTCGGCCAGTAATCATACTAGGATAACGGGTGGGGGAGGGGTTCGCCATCGGCAGGACCGTCCCGCCATCTAGAGGAGTTCCCAATATGGATAATAAACATTTTAAGAAATATAGTTATGTCAGGAAATTCCCAAAAAGAATAATTTGAAAAAATTTGATACCTAATACGTTCCAAATTTTAATTTCATTCAAAAGAAAATAATATATTAAAAATTTAAAAAAAAAAACTACTTGTGACCTAATAAACATTTTACCATGACAATTTGTCTAACAATTAGATTTATAAATTAACTGTTATGAATTTTTTCAAAAAAAAAATCTAATAAAATCAAAATTTTTTAATTTCGCTACAAAAAAATGATTAAATATTGATTAGAAAAAAATGTATTTCATTTGTTAGGTATTTCTGTTACTGTACCCTGTCTTACTAGGTATTAAAAATGTATTTTACTTATACTGAAACGTGCTAATAATATAAGCAAGTAATATATACGTATATTATGTTTTGTCAAGTTTGAGAAATAAAATGGGATGGATGATCGACGAGATGGGCAAAGTATCAGCAATGGCACAAGAGTTAAGGTCGCCGATCACCAGCGCAGAATTGCTCATAAATTCCGATCACGTCCTCTACATGATGATCGAACACAATACTTCAGCGTAAGATACCTAAGTTATATACTTATATCTAATTAAATATATCTTGGTCATAGCGTGTCCAGTTCCTTTTCGCAAAGGGTGCAAGTAGGTTGCACTAAATTTTAAACCTTTATAAAATTACCCACTCAATAAGTTGTCCGTGTGGTGTTACCACTATTACGTATTTATGACAGTCTTTATTTAAATGAGTACGATTAGTAGATTTTGCTTGCTAACTTCTGAAGTTCAATTTTAAAAACTAGTTTTTCCATTAGTTGAAATTAAGCGACTTTAATAAAAAAAAAACTAGCGAAGTAGAATATAAGTTAGTTTGTGAAAACTTAGAAGTTAGATTGGTGAATGTAGTAACTTAAGTTATAGTTTAAAATATACATTTAAAAACCAGTTTGTTCAAAATATGTTAATTATGTTAATTATTATATAAATTAATAACTCGGTATCTGGGTATCTAACTTAAATTATTGGTGACGATGGAAAAATTATATTGAGCAATTGATTATTTGATCAAATGTTTCAACTTGCTAAAATAACTAATAAGTAATAACCCTTTTTTTGGAACTGGAATATTAGAACACAGAATGTATAACAATTAACAAATGAATAAGAAATATACAAACAGTATAATATTATATTCGTATATTATGTATAATTTCAAATTTGTATATCTATTGGTCAATTATAATATAGGCTTCGGGGATAACGTGCATTACGCAAGAAATAGATAACTAAATAAATAATTGATACAAAATAATATGAAAAGAAAAATGTTTTTATTATAAAATTTAAAATACTTAATATTCATTATTAGGTAATAAATTAAGATTGTGGCTATAGATAGACGGGGCTATAGCCTATAGACGAGGCTATAGACTATAAATTGTGGCCATAGACGGCACTCGGCAGTTTTACGGAACATTATTTTAGATTTTTGGAAAAAACTACAAAAATAACTAGGTACCTAGTTACTAATTGTTTTTAACGAGTTAGATTATATTATTTTAAACATTCAATACAACTAGGTGTATAAGTTACACAGTTAATATAAATTAAAACTAACTAGTTAGTGCCCAGCTTTGCATAATAGCACCTATATATTAAACCATGATTTAGATTAATATATATCACCCATTTAATTATTACAGCATTATAATATTCCTAATTTCAATTATTAGTTATTATGTTTTATGAGTAATTAGAAAAGTAAAAGTTACTATCGGCATTGAGCCTGTGCTAGCGCCCGTCTGTACATTTTCATAAACACTTATTTTTTGATTGAATATTTTCATAAATTTTATAAAAATTAAAAAAATGTTGATTTTATTATTATTTAATTTTTAAAGTTATAGACTATTTATAATATTAAATTTTAAATTCTGAGCAGAGCCAGGAATCTACAGTGGTTTTACAATGTTTATTTTTTTTTTATCTTGTAAACAAAATTTCTGCCAGAAAGAGTGCTTCGATTTCAACGTAGGTATAGTACTTTAATTTTAAGAAAATTGTATCAAGATATTACTTTAGAGAGGTCATTTTTCGATTTTCTCAATAATTATTTAACTCCACGGGAAAAACCATTGAAAAATTACGAAAAACCGCTAAGAGCGGGGATTTTAATTTCCAACGCTTTGTTTATCACCATCTAAACGAATACAATTTAAAAATTACCTAATTCCTACTGGGTATATTATATACAATTAATGGTTACTTATTAATACATATTTATGATTGCATTCAAATCAAATACTGTAATAATAATTTTTATAATTTTTGTTTCTTTAGTTTCCAAGGACTTTATTATATAAAAAAAAAAAAATGCTTTTATCTTCAACTTCAATATATTTTTTGAAAAACATAAAAAAAAATAGAAAACTTAAAGTATTATACAAAATTGATTCTATTATTTTGTTGCAATGGAATAACAAAAAACTGTATATAGATAGGTACAGTGAAACCTCTAAATACCTGAAACTCTAGGTCACCAAAATTTCGTCGTTTTGGAGGTATTCGCTATTGCAGAGAGTTGTCCATTTAGAGATTTTAAGGTACTTGATATTTTTACCAAATATGTAATTCAAAACATATTATTCATAGATTTGAAACTTTTCGCCATTACGTATCTTATTATTTGTCATTGGAATTTTCAATATACTTACTGTATGTATGATTATATTTTAAGCTTTACTATCTATTTAAACTTCTTAGAACAGTATAATTAATATTTTATTCTATCTTATTTGTATTCCTTAATTGTATTTGTCTATATTGCATTGTCTTAATAATAACTGTACAGTGAAACCTCCCTTTAATGGACACCTCTCAATAGCGGACACTTCCAAATATCGGACCAAATTTCGGTGATCGAGAGTTAAGGTAGAAGATTAATTCATATAAAAACATTTTAATAGTGTAAATTTATGAATTTAATCTAGTGATTATTTACCCCCGGTAAAATTTTGCTAATGAATATTCACAGGGGGTTAAAATTTAACTGGATCAAAATACACGGTTCCACCTGTATGCGCGTAACTTGTGTAGAAAAAACCACATCTAAAAATTTTAAAAACTTTATTGTTAATTATTTAGAAAATATTTGCTGAAAATTTTTAAGCATAAAGTGCTAGGTGCAGATAACCCTCCGCCACTACACGGACGTCTATGGTCTTAGTTTTGATTTTTACACCTACTTACATATTGTGCGTCCATTTAACTATCTTAACTTAACCACTTTATATACATACAGCCCTATACAATATACATACCTATACGTCCGCTCTCCTACTCTATACTTGGTTTGATAGATTACCCGGTGGCCGTTATGTAGGTACGTTGGGCTCTTAGGTATATAGGTTTTGTGATACTTAATCGATTTTGTATGATTAGAAAATAATTAATTGAACAAATAGAGTTATTATTGTGTTTATATAGAGGGGTCAATCATTTTTTTTTATAAATGTGTTAATATTGTTTTGTTGCCATTTTCTATAATATAGCTAATATAAGGTTCATATTTCAGGAATTTGCGTGTGCATAATAGTGCATGTATAAAACAACACATTTTACATTGTATATTTGTATTATATATTTTTATTGTAACAATTGTATTTGTTGTCAAGGAATTTTGTTGTTGTTGGCATTTTAAAGACAGGATGGAAAAAATTATGTCTCTACAACAAAGCTGTAGGATCGTGTAAAGAAACAATGGTCTACTGTTTGTTGGATTTCTACGTCCACGAATCTAGACAGCATAAGGGTTATGGAAAATATCTGATCGATTACATGCTACAGGTAACTACGATGACATATTCTTGTAAATTATGTTAAATCATTTTAGTTCTTGCTTGTTATTGATCCTCCACTAGACTACCACAGTCATGATTTCGTCATTATTTTTTTTCCGACAATCAGATAAAATTATAGGGCCATCACCGTTTTCAACCAAAATCTTACCATTCCCTTTTCGGCCAAAACAAAAAGTTCAATAATAATTAATATTATATACTTTAGGTCTTTATGACTTATGTTATATTTATAGAAAATGATTAAATATATATTATACCTAAGTTGTATAAAAAATATATAAATAAATAATAATAATTATAATAATATAAGAATAGCTGTCAATAATTATTAAATAATATAATAGTATCGTGTATAACATATTAAAAATTAAAATTAAATATAATTTTTGTAAAATGATTGCAAATATAATTTTGAAAATTACTAAATGTTATTTAAGTTAGAATTTGTCAATAGTTATATTATATTATATTATATTATATTATAAACCTATAGGTACCTATTATAACTATTATTATATTTTATTTATATATCTTACAAATTTTTGCAACTTATACTTTTAATAATTTTCAAAATTTTATTTGCAATAATTTTACAAATATTATATAGGTATTATTGTATTACTTAATATATTATACATATTACTTTTATATTTAATAATAAATAGTTGACAACAATTTTATATTATTATTTATTTATATATTTAAATATATAACTTAGGTATAATATATTTTCTATATAACAAAAAGAACTAATGTATATACAATTAATTATTATTGAACTCTTTATTTATACCGATAAGTGAATCGGCCAAAAAGGTATAAGGATACGCTTTTGGTCGAAAACGGTCTCACCCAATTATAGATTCAGCTAGAGCGATAAATATATTACGTTGATGGTGAGATGGAGCAAATGAGCAATAACAAACAAATACCATATTTATATTTATATAAAATTGATTTTTGTATTCAAAAAACTAAAATTTTTGTTTTATATTTTTTTATAGGATATGCATTTACGTGCCAAAAATTTGGCTATAGAAAATCCGACTAAAAACCTATTAGAGTTTATGTGGAAACATTTTCAATTGTCTAAAATAGTAAACCAGGGAAACTATTTCATAGTTTATGAGGAGTTTTTTGACGATGCATGTGAGAATTCAACTTATATATTATATAATATACATTTCATAAACCATTTTTTCGAATTTACCGAATGGAAAAAAAATATTAATGAAATAATAAATTGTGTCCATAGTCAACGAAAGGAGCCATAACGATGGCGGAAATGGGTAAAATACCTACTACAATCTTACTTATTTTTAAATTACGTATATTTGTACAAATTTTTAAAAAAATTTTAAATTTATGTCTTTTTGATTTTGTATAGAACATTAACATCACCATGTACTTGTCAACTCATGTTAGGACGTCCTGAAACACAAAAACATCACGAAACGAGTGGCGAAGTAAATGTTCTCAATGAATAAAACTTTTACTAAAAAAAATATAATGATACCTATAACTATTATTTTGTAGATTGTACAAGGCAATCCTTCATTTTCAGAGTTGAATAATTATTACAACCCAAGGATCAATTTGTTAGTATTGACATGTATGAATTTTATATTTTTATTTCATTAAAATTTTTTTTTTTAATTATACTATAGTGTTGAAAGCCAGTTTAAAGCAGCGAATGTAATTCAAAATGCACAGCAAGATAGAAATCCAGTGACACGAGATCAGATATTCCACCAGACCTAACATATACCCAGAACACGCTAAATGATAACTCAATGTAATAATTTGTTAGGCATATAGGTATATTATAGCATATAGGTATAATTGTATTTTTCTCTAATATTTTCTCTTCATTATTTAAAAAAATATAATAATTAAATATTTAATTAATTAGGTACTAATTTTTCCATCAGCAAATTATATATTTATTCTATATTTATATTTATATAATAAAGTTATTAAGCAATAAAATATAAATGCTGCAATATGTATTGTTATTGCCTATTAGTACTAGTTTTACATTTTAATTTATTTGTTAACTTATTTTATTATCTACCTATATATTTTTAATCATAATTGAACCGTTTATTCATTACATTTAGGTTTCAATTTGAAACTTTCAAAGGTAGATAATTTTTATTGGGCGGCAAATTTCTTTCTGGTGGGGCATTTATGTATCGCTACTCGATCACCCACTATTTTGCTTATATCATTAATATATTCAGAAAGTATTTGCTAAAAATATTTTTGTATAATATGGTATATTTCTAAATAATTAAAAAAAAAATTAAATAATTACATAATTAATAAAATGTCTTTATTTACTTTCATATTTTTAACATAATGGAATCCAAAGTAGGTATAAGGTTATATCATATAACCTAAAGTACTTATAAGTTAGGTATAATATGTTTTATAAAAACTTGTAATAAGGTTATATGACTTATGACATACGATTGTGTTAAGTATATTAATATATTATGCACATTCATATTTTGTGTTCATTGCAATTAAACAAATACAGTCACAAAGAGTGATTTTTAAGTACCTATCTAGATAGCAACATATTGGTATTACCTATTAAAAAAAATGCGGCCAAGTGTGAGTCGGACTCGCCCATGGGCCATGAATAAGGGTTCCGTTGCAGCAAGGAACATAAATAATAAGTCGTTTCGTTCGGCCGGCACGAACTTTGGCCCCACCACCAGGTCCAGCAGAAGTCTTATCTACAGGGCCGTATTTGAACATTTTGCGCGCCCGGGCAACATATTTTTCCGCCCCCCAAAAAGTTATTTCTTAAAATGTAAGGAACCTATTATTTTGGTAGTACCTTGATTTTTGAAAAAGTAATTAAGTACTAAAATGGTATTTGAATAGTATGAACATTTTCATTATTGCAAAATATTATTACCAGAAAAATTATCAGCCCGATTTTTAAATGTATATTATATTATTAAATACGATATACCTCTGCAGTTCACATCTCATAAGGATACAGGTAGACCGGCTAACTATTAATACATTCATGTGATCAAATATCTCAATAGGTACATTATTTTATTGAAATTTGATACGTAACAAAAACATTGTTTTAACTTTTTATGGGCCATTAGAAGAGTGCGTTCAGTGGGGCCCATTATTCTGTTGAAATAATAAAAATACAAATAAACTATTATAAGACAAAAAGAAACAATATTTTGTTTATAACATAATTTTTGTTTTATTGAGCCGAAAGATAACAAAAAAAAAAACAACTTTATACAAAACAATGTGGAATTCATTGAATAAGATATGTCATATTTTATTCAATGAATTCCCTTCTTATTGTTTCAAATATTATTGCATCAAATATTTTTGTTAACACTTCATTTACGAGGTCTTGTAAAACTAATTCTGTAATCCTTAAAAGAAAAAAATAAAGGAAAAAATCATTAATTCATATAAAATAAATAGGTACAATAAAATAAATACAATGATTAAAAAAATAATTTTGAATAAAGTATAGAAATTAGAATGAAACTGAAGTTTGGAAAAGTCTTTTGAATAATGATGATTTAGAAATAAATACAATGATTAAATAATAACCTGTTAACAATTTATAACTGTTTTTAATTACCTACCTATTAAATACGTTTATAGAATATTATATATTATATTTTGATAACTACCATATTTTTATTATATTATATAATTTTTTTAGGTAGATTTATCAAACACAAATATTTTTATAAATTAATAAATACAAATTGAAAATAATTTACTTCAGAGAACCGAAATAACTTGTGTCATGTCTAAATTAAAAAATTTAAGATATTATAGATACCTATGTTAAGAGGACGTGATACCCTTCTGCGTTGTCTCTGTCTTACAAATATACAACATAGCAAAAAACTGTTTTGAGTGGGATAGAACCACCCCCTTGGTATTTATGGTAGAATTACAAAAATTCCACAACGCATAGGGAACAACTTTATCCGTGTCGTAGCGTTTTTATTTTTTTATAGCATTTACCAATAATTTTTAATAATTAAATTAAAAAAAACAAGAAAAAAATCCCAATGTTCTCAAACTGATAACTTTAATTTTATTTATGTTATCCAAATAATAAAAATGCTACGACACAAATAAAATTGTTCCCTATGTGTTGTGGAATTTTGGTAATTCTACTGTAAATACCAAGGGAGTGGTTCTATCCCGCGCAAAACAGTTTTTTGCTATGTTGTACTTTTGTAAGACAGAGACAATGCATGAGGGTACACGCCCTCTTAATAGTTAACAAATAATAATATATTTAAGTCTAAAAGTTTAAATTTAATAAACAGAAAAATATTAACTTAACTTATTTAAAAATAAGTTTTAACGAATCACCTACAAGCAGTTAATGTTCTTATATATAAAATAACTATGTTTCTTGTATGTAACACAAAAATAACTAACGTGGACGTTGCTTCTAAAACCTTTTTATTAAATGTAACCAAATAATACAATCATTTACTCTGGTATATTTACAATGCAGAGAAGATATCTTCTCCACAACATAGGTATATATTCATAGGCGTGTCTACGGTGGCAGCCTAGGGTGCCTGGGCTGCCCCTGCAATTTTTGAAAGATGCAGGTCAACCGAGTTTTAAACCAGAAAGGTTACAACATTTTTTTTTTTTTTTAAACTTGATTTTTCTGTGGGTATCGTTATAATTACCATTTACTTACAAAAGATTGATTTCCTGACTACCAAAATAGGAAAAACCTACTATAAAGACTTGAGACAGACGACGACGGTATAGTATGCATCTAGGTATTATTGATATTATTGTTGTATTATTTTTGATTTGTAGCTATATAGGTCGTGTAATCCAAGGCTGTAGATGAATAATATTTCTGTAGTTACTGTAGATTATTATTGTAAATAGATAATTTAGACTTTTTTTAAATTATATAAATATTTCATTGTGGAGCGGGGCTTAAAAAATACGGCTTTGGGTGTATGGGGCTTTTTTCAGTTCACTAATAAGGTAGCGCCGGTTATTAGGTAGGCTACCACTGCCGATGAAGTCTAGTCACGCCTATGTATATATTATATAATACAAATTATAAATATATTTACTTGGATACAATATTATTATCACGTTCTGTTCTCAATATATATTCTTTAAATTTTCTTCGATCTGAATGAGATTCCTCTGCGTCGTTCTGAGATATGTTTAAAAGAATTCGTTCATTATCCTTAGAGAGCCTTATATCTGAATAACATTAAATGAATAATAGATTGATTTATTATTTAGTATATTTATTTTATTAACTATAGGGTAATAATAATGTAATTTGTTGCATAATATGTTTTATATTTTTGGTTAGAATACCTCTTTATGAAATATAAATTTAAATAATTTAGTACTTTTAATAGGAAAATTTTTCCAAGGGTTATGTCTCACATAGAATAGACCAACATTTCTGTTTTCTGACCTTTTACTGTTATCTGACCTGAAACATTTATTAATTGATTTAAATTATAATCACAATATTCATAAGGGATACCAGATAAGCTAACTAACTTATAATATGTATATTATGTTTAAAGTAAATTTCTTAACATTCCTAAATGTGCTTTTAAAATAAATTGTCCTATAATCAGAACACAATACATATTACATATAATTACAATTTCATATAAATTATTAATTAAAGAAATATATTATATTCAATATTAGATACCAATATGATTAGTTTTGACATTAGATACTCAAAAAATTGAAAATATAGATGTGGGTATATAGTATATGCCCTATAAGCAGGGCTGGTTTTAGGTATTTTGCTGCTTGTTGCAATATTACAAAAATATGCCCATATCTGTGGTCAATATGTCACCCCTAATTATCCACTTACAATTTCTGTCAGGTGCGGATGTGCTGCTATACTCTGTCCTACGAGAGACCACGCACTGACCAAAACTGGTTCCCCGCGCAAAACCAGTTTTTATAGCAGGGTGACGTAGGGGGATGCGCAGAACCGGCATGTTCTTTCGTGAGACAGAGTATAGCACATACCACTATACTAGAATTTTATTTTAGGAGCCAGGTGTATTTTAATTTTATTTAATAATATACAGGGTGTCCCGTGAGGATATACCTATTAACCGTAGAGGGGGACTCGTCGCCCGGACAAAAACCGGTTTTTTGCAGTTTTACTTATTAATTAAAAAAATTATTAAAAATCGGGAAATTAAAATGTTGAAACGTCAATATTTTCAGAAAAATGAACTCTACAAAATGGCAATCTTCAATATTTTTTCAAATAATTAATTAAAAAAATAATTTTTTTAACTTTTTTACCAAAACATAAAAAAAATAATAAAAAATTAGTTATTTGTAGTGCTTATCTCTGTGAGTCTTAATAAGAAAACAGAATTACGATATCTCTATTATTTCAGGAGATATCGCAATGAGTAAATCCTCACGGTTCACCCTGTATGTGTGGATTTACACATTCTCCATTGTAATCATCAATCTATGTATTGATAATATCAAATATAAAATTGAACGATTAGAAAACATATTTGAAGAAATCTGAATCATGTATTACATACAATGTTTTTTGTATAAATATGGCCAAAGGGCGGTTTTTTAACACTTAAAACACCTTTCTGACAACTATTCACTGGTATATAATATATAAATATTTAAGCGGTGATATTATTATATTTTGTGTACTATTATATTATAAAATGCATCAAATGGTTTTAAATTATATGTACATACTTTAATATTTTTGAATCAGTTGGAAATTTAATTGCGTCAATAGTATCAATTATTTTTTCATCTTGTATCTCTTTAATAATCAATTTATTGTTTGTTTCCTAAAATAAAATTAGGTGCTATAAAAACTATAAGCATAATATATAATATAAGTCTTACATTCGATTCTACGAAGGGATATTCTTCCATTACAGTTTTGACATTGTCTAAATTATTTTCCGTTTTTATGATATTGTCTTTTTTTGATAAAACTTTATTTCTTGTTAATTCAAATGATTTTTTTGACCATCCCTGAGCATAATATGATCCTAATTTTGGTTTATCTTGACTATACATACTTAATCGATTTGAGTTGGCCGAAAAAGATTGGGTTTTAGCAGGTTTACTTAAAGCTATCTTAGAAAGCTCATTCAGTATATTGTTATCCATATTATTACTATGATTGTCATTGTCTGTGTCTTTATAACCAGATTCCTTCAACATATTATCTAAATCTTTGCAATGTTGAACTAAATCCTAAAATCATTAAGTTTAAATTATTCTAAATATATTTATGACGTCTGTAATTGTGATAATGACAATACAAATTTAATCAAATTATTACGTACAAAACTTTCTTTCTTTTTTTTCTTATATAATTCACCATATATATATTTTCCGGCAGTAAGTGATAGAGTTGATATAATTTGGATCAAATTTTTCATTTTACTTTGAATAGGGTTATAAATTCCAGCTTCTAAGGTTTTTGAACATTCCTTAGAGAAGTAAAGAACATTAAAATATATATTAATTTAATTAAATGTATTTATAAATACCTTTAGGGCATTAATTGCTAATTTATAGCATTTAATTAACTTAATTTGAAAGCTTTTTCTTAAAGTGACATTGTTTTTATTTTTTTTACCGTACAGGTCTTCATTTTTTGATTCTTTTTTAATCTCAGAGAGCTGAAATACAATTATCAATTAAAAATATCATAATAGTCAACGATATGATGGAAAGATAACATCACAAATTCTGATCTACTGACAAATAGGGATTACTTGATAATTTTTTGACTTTGTTATGGAATAGGTAAATATATTAAACAAACATTTCTGCCAATCACCAAAAGAGAAGCCGAAAAGGATCAACAATTTACGGCGATCAGTGGCGCCGGGCATAAAGTTTTCTAAGCAATTATGGATTTACAGGAATTTATTACTCACAGATAATCAAATCACTATAAAAGATATGATATAAAACATATAGAGCCTCTCTACTTATATAAAGGCAGCTGCAAGAGGAATGATCATGCACCCATAAAAAAAATTAAATATTTAATGACTTTTTATATTAAATTTAAAGGCAACTTTTGACAACAAATTTTCTGTTAGATCACAACATTTAATTTCACCCAAAATATGTTAAAATTATTGTGTATATTAGTGTTTTTTTATTCATAAGTTTTGATTGGAACTCATATTTCAAGTTTCTGACCACCAGTGTTATGCAACATGCAAGGAACAAATTTCACGATTTAAAATTTTCAAAATGTGTATTAAGGTATTTAATCTAACACTTTTAGATTCAGTCAGTGGCTTGGTGAACAGTTTTAATTAAAGGAACCAAATATATTTTAACTATCCACCCACTCGCCCACAACAGGACGTATACCAAAATTTACTGATATCTCGACTCTCGAGTTCATAAGATATTTTACAAATCTACCACCACCACCCCTAAAAATCAACGGAGCCGCGGCTAAAAAAAAAAAAACTGCCATGCCACGCCACTGGATTCAATGCCTTATAAGTTATAACACACATTTTGAAAAAATAAATAATTGAAAAATGGGCTCTACGTTTATGCCAAAAATTGTTAACACAAAATTCAGAAATAGTTTCCTGAAATATCTTAACAGTAAAATAAAGAAGGATGTAACAGCAAAGCAGGAAAAAAGTGTTTTACTTAGTATTTAAATATTATTGTGTATTATTGTAAACATTCAATATAGGTACAATAATATATATTTTTAACCACAGTGGTGGATGCATACCACTATTCACTAATTTTAATTGCATCCTAGGCTCTTCTTCTTTAAAACCATTATTATATTAACATTAATTATAGTTACTTATATTTGTCAGTATTTTTCTTTTTAAGTCAAATATTTAATCAGACATTACAATATTTACAGTTAAAATCTAACTTTAAACTATTATTATTTAATAATTAATAGGTACAAAGGTACATAAGTATTAAGTATATCGAATATCAAAGTAAATCATAAGTGAATTTTAATTATTTACCAGTGAATTGAGATCACATATATAATTATTCGGTAGTTGATCACATTCTTTAATTTTAATTTGTTTTTTTTTAGCACTTTTTAAAACGGGTGGTGAAAGTGCATTTTCTAATATTTTAGAAAATTCATTAAATGTAATAAACAAACGGCTGTAAAAAAAACAAAATAAATAATGGAGTTAAAATTAATTAATTAATATTAAAATATTATAATATTATTGTAGTAATTACTTTCTAAGTCCATGAATATTATTAAGATCAGAAGGATCATGCAATGAGTGTAAATTTACTGAATCATCTGTACTAAAGTGGCTGTTACTGCCTTTATTAAATGAGTGTTCACTTTGTTTAACTTCTGTATTCTTTTCAATAGTGAATGTTTTTTTAGAGTCTGTATCATTAATTGATTCCATATAAATGTTCCAATGTTGATCATCCATTTGTTTTTGTCGACGGCGAATTACTTTTTTGTAAGCTCTATTAAAATCTTCTTCAGAATTAAACTGAAACGATAATGATTGAATAACAATAGTTAAAATAATGCAGAAATAATTAAAATTAAAAACATAACATAAAACTGGTCAAACTCAAAAATGTTAATGTATCTACTTAATTTGAAAATCATATTATTCTAACAAAAATTGTTTTTTTTTTTTAAATTAACTCAGTTTACAATATTAGTATATAGATTATAGATTATTGAAGTGCATGCCAATATGCAAGTTCGAATCT
>WHPZ01539592.1:0-16895 GCA_016617965.1 Macrosiphum rosae | reverse complement strand
AAAAAAAAATAGTATTGATAAGCGAAAATGAAATTAAAATAGAAAAATGTTAATTTCAATTTGAAGTCTCGTCTCCATGGCAAGGTACTCAACACTCGCTGTACAACAGAGCGGTACCTACTTCACTACATTTCCTTTTCCGTTGAGTTATATATATATATATATATTTTGTTCATAAATTAAAATAATTTACATTTATAATATATATATCAGTATTAATTTAAATATATATAAAAATTAATTGCTGTTCGTTAGTCTCGCTAAAACTCTAGAACGGCCTGACCGATTTGGCTCAATTTTTTTTTAAGATGTTTCGAATTGCCAGGAGAAGGTTTTTATAAAAAAAAATTTTTTGGAAAATTCACCGAAAAATTGGAAATCTGGATGTAAAAAATACAGCAGTGGCGCAACAGTGTATTATATTCTATTGGTTAATCGGGCATGTTTGTTGATTTCTTATAATATAAAGCTGAATGTGTTGCTATAAGCGCCATAATTCTCCTGTACGTGTGTTGTGACTGAACTCCTCCTAAATGGTTGGACCTATTTGAAATAGTTTTTTTGTATGCGTTTGCGTGACGCCCCGGATAATTTAGACTCACAAATCACACCCCCCCCCACCATAGGTCCAACCAGGGGATGTACTCAAACGGGGTTTAGAGATTTACGGTGGTAATTTTTGTTTATAAATGGTTGCCATTGATTACCGTGAAATCAGTGTATTCATTCAATGCATTTAATTTTTTTTGTACGCTGTGTTTTGATATCATATATATCGAAATTACGTAAATATTGAGCTTATTATACTCACATATAAGTTACGTACATAAAACAATGCCATGTCTTCGTGAATGAGGAGAAAATATTGGTCGACAGACTCGGCATTCACAATTAGTCCAGCCGTTTAGGAGGAGTTCAGCGTGACATGCTTGGTATAACTTTGATACTTTAGAGTTAAGTTAATGATAATATACTGCTTCGCGAATCAGAATTTTATCCCAGGCAACAGAAGAGTTATAATAAGAACACCATACACCGAACAAAGTTTGAGTCATATACAGTTGATACATTTAACGGGAAACGAAGTGCATGGGATCAGCTATATTTTATATTTATATTTACATTTTACCATTTATATTACCTAGGTAGTAGGTACCTATACTAAATATGTTTACATTTGTTTAATGTGATACATAGGTAACTGGTTGTGGTTTTATGCGACAGCTTATATCATATACAATACATTTATTAATAACAGATGTTGAAAATTATTAATAAATTACTTTTTTAAAGTAGATATTATCTACAATTTGTATCTTTATCTGCATTGCCATTTAAATGAGTAAATTGCTTAAGTATACCCAGGTACCTATATTTATACAACGCTGTCATATTATATTATTATACCGTAAAATATGATAGATACATAATATAGGTGACACTCTCTCTATACTATTCAGTAATTAGATTTAA
This sequence comes from Macrosiphum rosae, assembly GCA_016617965.1. Classification (NCBI taxonomy): domain Eukaryota; kingdom Metazoa; phylum Arthropoda; class Insecta; order Hemiptera; family Aphididae; genus Macrosiphum; species Macrosiphum rosae. The sequence goes on along the minus strand of WHPZ01539592.1, from coordinate 15,422 downwards.
TTTTGAACGCGACCATTATAATAATAATATATGTAATATTATAATATTATATGCGCGTGTTATTACATCGCAGTGTTTTCAAACAAACCGCTGTGCACACTACACGCGGTGGCAGTCACGGCTGTGTTTGTTTGCAAATTATTCCAACGAATGTAAATAATTTATGAACGCTATATTATTATTATTATATACGTTAATTGATTCCGCGCCGAGCTCTATACCGACACACGAAATTGAATTTTAATAAAGCTTTATGCATGGTGCATCGTGTTTTACGTGCAGCGTACTCGCATATTTTATTTCGTTGGAAAAGTAACGCAGAACATTTTGCTCGAATTTGCTGCGAGTTCATAATAATATCATCGACTTTCTATATTAATTATTATTATAGTGCCCTAAATAATATTATACTGGTATATTCAATATTGTGGAATAAACTCGGTGGGATTTGGTATTTTATTCGGATAAAATCCATATATTGTTTGTAATTTGATAAAAAAAAAAAACTGTATTGTCGTGGTATTACATGCAAGAGGTAAAATGGTACAGGTGGTTTCCTCTATGATCAGGGATATTACAAAAAAAGTAATAATGGCTCTGGAACATTTCACGGATGTATTATTATTTATTATTATTAAAACTGATAAGAAATTATTTTTAAATTATGTTTGATAAGAGTGTAAGACTATTATAATCAACTGATAAAAATGTCCTCTCCAGTACTGTAGATAATAACTTGACATCTGTAACAGATTTTTTCACAAGATTGATTAGGTAATTATTTTTTAAATCTAATTGCAAAATTGTCTATAAAATGTTGTATAGGTATACTTTCGTTTTGAATAATCGATTTTATAAGCAGACAATTTTCTGTTCAGTTCCGTTGTGAAAAATAAATATATTTCTGCTTGGGACTTTATAGGACATACTTTATGGGATTTTATTATTTTGATTCGATTTTTAACAAATTGGTAACCCAAGTGTCTAACCAATTTGATAAATGTATTTTATAATTATGTGGAGCAACCAAAATGTATTTTTATTTTTTATTTTTTAGAGGGGGGGGGGGGCTATGGACTAGCTGTAAAACACAATCGCGCCCGGAAAAAAAATGAGCAAATATAAAATACAGCGCTATATAGGTTTATTTTGGTTTTATTGTACCTCAGTTCACAAAACCCGACAACTGGTTTCACTTGTTAACTCGCCCTATTATAAAATAAATAGCAGTGAAAAAATAGTCTAAACAAAATTCGTGTAAAGAGCTTAAGAGTAATAGGTAATTAGTTACGTTTGTGGTAAGTACTTACTACTTAACTCACCTTCAAGTATTCAATTCAATTATAATATAAAGTATTACGTTTTTTAGCACTTAACATTTGTATATACCTACCAAACTACTACAAGTTGTTTTAATTAAAAATTAATTACTACCCATCATAAGTGATAAAAACCTAATGTTAAAATTTCAACTCTTTTAATTATGCATTTACCTATAATTTTAAAATAACGATGATTTTTAATTCTCACATTTCGACGAATAGATTGCAATAATAACAAATAGTGACGACTAACAATTGCTAAGAAATCAAACAAATTTAATATTATTATCATCAACCCCTTAAATCAACGAATATGGTTGACGTTTGATATTCATTTTTCAAATCCTATATTTTCCCAGTCCTCTTACTGTAACTAATAAAGTTTAATTTCAAAAAGTTTATTCCATATTAGATAATAATAATATTATATTAACAGTAAAACATTAGTTAAATATAAAAATTATAATATAATATAATTAATATTATAATTGATTCACCAAGCATGCTCATCCTCTTTTTTCTTTAATAATGAATTTATTAAAAATCAGGTTTTTAGAATTTTAAAATATACTTTAAGTTTTTTCAAATTCTTGAGATTTTTATACTACTCAAGTGTCGTGTGGAGATACAAACTTCTGTTTTTCAAATGGCAACCCCCTTAATTTGAATGAGTATTTTAAATTCTAAGAGGAGCGATGAATGTATTAATTTTACAATGATGTGTGTTTTTTATTTTTTTTTGTTTTTTGTACACGATAACTGATAACTGATAAGTAATCAAAATAATGGTTCGATTTTCAACCTCGGTATCTTGTTTGATGGGGAAGTGAATTTAGTTGGTGTATTAGAGGTCAAAAGCGACAAGAAAAGAAAAATAAGGAAAACCAAGAATTTTTACGCTCAATCAGTTTTCGACAAAAACGATTTGGATTTTTGGTGTAATTATAAAACAAATGAAAATACATGCATGAAATGTATGTATTCATTAGTTTAAATATTACAAAAGAAAAAACCTAATAAAATGGGAAACTGAAAATGTCCCCAAACAGTTCAAAACATATCAAATTTTATCGTGTGTAGAAAAATATGCAAATTTAAACAACCAGTGAAAATTCCGTGTACCTACTTATATACGTTCATTTGTATTAGAGTTACACCAAAAACCAAAAACGATTTTGCGTAAAAATTCTCGTTTTTCCTTAATTGTCATGTTTTTTTCCACGTTGCTTTTGAAAACTATACTTAATTTTAAATTTTGACATCCCCAATGCACTAACTAAGTTCACTTTTCCATCAAACAAGATACTGTTGAAGAAAGCAGATAAAAAAAAAAATTAAAAATTAAAAAAAAAAACACACATCATTGTAAAATCAATACATTTATCGTTTCAATCAGAATCTAAAATCCATAATCACAATTTTTATTTTATAAGCATTTAAAGTTCAAATCTTGACAAAATACGTAAAAATCAAGTGCAAATTATTTTGAGTTAGAAATTGCAAAAAATTTTTAATTTTAGATTTGAAAATGTTATACAATATTCCTCATAAGTTTGTCCACTTTGATCAAAAAAAAAATGTCTACAAGAAAGTCCAATTCAATTTTTATGAGCGTTTTAAGTTCGTATTTTTACAACGTAAGATATTCACTCATGTAGCAATTTCCTTATTTTGTTGTAATTTAAAAACGAATAACTGTAGATATAATAAGATTTCACTGAATGTTTATATTTCCATTTTCTATACATCTTAAAATTTTCAAAATATTTTGATTTGTTTTGAGCTATTTATGGAAAATTTCAAATTTAAATTTTTTTAGTTTTTTTTTTCAATAAATATCAATAAAATTGTATTTGTTGTGCCAAAAAGCGTGAAAATATTGTAATATAAGGCTCCTGATATATTATTAATATATCCATTTAAAAATATTAAAAATACATAAACACTATTTTTTTTTATAATCATTTAAAGTTCAAATGTTGACGTTTTTTATCAAATTAAAAATTTATAAACTATTTAGCATTTAAAAACTTATAAAATGTTCAACTTTTATAGCTAAGGATTAAACATTTAAAACAAAGTTCCACGTAAATAGGTTAAATATAAATAACATAATTCACAATAATATCATCAAATATTTTTATTTATTTTTTCATTTGTTTGTTCTTCAAGAAGATATTGTTATACCAACAAAGATATACTTAGTAATATCATAGGCTGACTGACCGTCTTCGCTCAGAATCTTTTTTTTATTCAATGATATTATATAATTGAATTAAAATTTAACACCATCCATTACAGTGACCCACTTGTAACCTACTGTATAGCAGAGCGTGACAGCCCAGTGACACTCCACTTTCCCCCCTTTTTTTAGTTATTAAAATGTTAGTTCTAAGGATAATAGTCCGTAGAAATGGTTTTGCAAAAATGTCAAATAGACGTAAAATTGGATCTAGTATCTTTATACTTGGACCATTTTTACAAATTATTATTATTGATATATTAATACTAAATTTTTCAAATGACCATATCACTCGTATTTTATAAACTCATTAGCCATTACCTTGGACTTTTAAACCTTAGAACACAAAGTTAAACAACTCAAAAACTCCCATACGAATTTTGATGCTGATGCGTCAAAATGTTCAGTTAAATTAACCACTGTATAATTTTCAGTTTAAAAGGGGTTTTCTCATTTGAAATAATTAGTATAAAAATCTCAAGGATTTGAAAATATGGGCTTAAAAAATATTTAAAAATTCCTTATACATATAGTGAATAACTTAATTTTTTGGAGAAAAAAGGGGGTTAGCATCATTGGTGAATCACTCAGTATAATATTATATTTTTGTGAACTTTTATAATAATTTAATATTATACTCACCCTTCTCTAAATCTAAAAAAAAAATATTATTACATTTTTTTTAATAGACTACTATTGAATTTATTTCAAGGGTCTATATTAGTTGGTACTTTGAGGGATCCAAGGTAAAAAAATGTTCAATAATTTTCTAAATAAACTGAAGAAACTAACAAAACGTGATATGATATTATATTATAATATATTCTATAAGCAAAAAAAAAATACGAAATTTGTCAAAATCACATAATTAGATGGGTAGTTATTTTTTTCGAATTTTGTTTGTAAATTGTGAGTAAAAAAAGGTTAAATATGTAATAAAAAGTGATTCGGAACTCTTTTACATACGTGTGATCCCATAAATAATATTCGTAGGGACTAGAAAGTTTCATATTTTGTTGTAAATCAAAAATGAATTATGTAGTTACTTGAAAGTTGATATCATGCATAGAAAACAAGTTTTAAAAAATATAGTTTTCAAAATATTATTATCTTTTTGAGCTATTCATGATCTTTTGAAAATTTTAGTTTTTTTTTTCTATACCTACTTACGCTATGTCAAGAAGCTTGAAAATTGAATACAATGTTCTTTGTAAGTTTTATTACTGAAAACAAAAAAAAAATAATTGTAACATCATAAATATTTTTTATACACATCTGAAGTTTACATTTTGCAAAACTCAATATTCGCCCGTAAAATAACGATTGGTTTTTTGTAATTTCAAAATCATTAATTTTTGAAACATTCTACTGTTTCTTATATTATTATCATTTTTTATACTCGAAAATTATAATACCCTTATACTACTTTCAGAAAATGAAATGTCATCACTGTCCTCGATTATTTTTTTTAGCTTTATTTTTATTAAAATATATTTTAAGTGTTTATTATTTGTTATGATATATTATAATTTTCCATATTGTTATCGGTATTGACAAATCCAACCAATTGGTTTACAACAGTTGATTAAAATTTAGGAATAACAAATTATAGAATAGGTACCCTAATTGTAGAATTGTTCGCTCAACATGGTGCGTGATGTTTTTGATTTTTATCCAATTGATTTTTAAATTATGTATACTATACATCAGGAATCAGAGATACCTAACCTTTGTCAACTTGGGGGGCCACATTCAAAATGTATATTTATACAGTGGACAGGTTCATCTTATACACTATTAATATACTTCAAAATTGTAATTTATTTTTTTAATTCTTAAAAACTTATTAAAATAATTTATTTTTTAAATCTTTATTTTTTTTTTTTTATTTATACCTAAAGAGATTTATAATTTTATCAAATGGTCACGGACTGGATCCGGCAGTTGGACCTCTGTTTGGGCACGCCTGCTATACATAATAATAATAATAACTATATTGCAACAATACAATACAAAATAAAATTATATATAATTTCACAGTGTAATAGAATATTTTAGCACCCCCTAATACATATACTCACATAACTGCTAACCTTACCCAAAGGCGAGGGTGATATACATCATAATCCTTCCCCTAAACAGGGCACCGGAGTTTGTATACATCCTACCTTTGGGTTTTCAGAAAGGAAAATTTTAAAATCCGAGATAACAGCATTATTTTTTAACAATCCATTTTAAATTGGACATATTACTTAATATACGTGTTTAGCTATTCGAGCATGTTGTAGGTACAGTTTATGTCTCGTCTCATTTTTATGAGGTGCTTCAGAAATAACAAGTTGGTGGTGTAAACTTTCCAGTTTGCCAAAGCGCGTTGCTATTGGCGACTCGTGTTGGTATGTTGACTATTAACAACGGTGTACGTTTTAATATTATGATTCTCCGACTATCTCACTGTGTTATTACTACCCTGCTTAAATTAGTTAAAAATTATCACGCAAAAGATAATATATAATTACAAAAAGTTTTAACGGGTAGGTGCTTTTCAGTGTGATGTCAATACGTGTTTTGAATAATATATAGGTACCAATATAATATGTATAATATATGCTGCAGGCTTTGTATAGAAAATAACGATTTTATCGTTAAAAATATTCAAACATAATATAATATATATACGTATACCTCTATATTTCTATGCTGATTGTTTACTTTTTGGATTTCAGCTCAATACCTACCTGTATAATATATGATATATATATATATATATTATATTATGTTGTGTTGATTCCGGGATTGGGTTACGGTTGATTAGAATTAAATTTTTCGTCTCCGGTTGTATCGAATTTCCTCTGCACAGTGTAAAACGAAATATGGGACCCGGTTGTACCGTGGCTCTGTGAAGTACGATATTATATTATATACCTATGGCATGGTAGTTTTTTCCATCTCTAATAAAATGTTTCATCTAGAATTGATTGAAGTGCCTACCTATATGTGTATATATTATATCGATTCTTTTCGCATTTGCGGCGTATTGCGTTTAAATTCATTCATTTCCATTTTCCGCAAGAAACATTTATATTATATATTATATCTACGTCGAGCAAAAATGATAGATGTTTTCCGCTCGGCGTATATATATGTAGGTACTTTTGTTTGAGAAAAAAAAATGTTCGATCGCAAATAATACTTTGTATTATAGGTTTATTATTTGTATTGTGTTCATTTGAATCCAATAATAACGTTTAGCGCTCTATTATTTTAGTATCGAAGAGTTTTATTTTTCTTAGAAGTGGGCTTTCTACTGTATTTTGAAGTTCTACAGAGCGTGTACAAAATAACAAAAGTAAACTTTAAAATAACGCGAGTAAAAAGTATAATATAGAGTATAAACTTAAGGCTTATTTTATTATTTGTAAATAATTATATCGAACCAACTCGTAAGTCTCAATACAGCTGCACAAATACATCTTTGTGAACAATAATAAACCATATACCAGCTTCCCTATAACGAATATAAAATATGTCTCGCTTTTTTAACTTTAGAAAACTTTTAAGGCTAAACGTACTCGAGTGTTCCCGAAAGGAATACAACAGAAATCATAAATTATATTGTAAGCAATTCTGAATTCAATATTATATATATATATAAGTAATAGGGTATATACCTACTTCGCGCAATGTACATTACACCTGCGTCGATTGAATAAAATATCAATTTTTATTTTTTACATGGTATATTTTTTATTCTTCCTTGGATTTTACAACTGAAGTTTTATTACGACAAATCAATTACCTACTCAAATGTCGCATAATAAACATAAATCAGGGCTGTATAATAAAATCAAGGAAATTTCTGCATGAACTTTGAATTTTGGACCCAAGCTATATTTAACGATGTCCATTTGAACGATCAAATTATTAAACCCCTTAATATAGAAAGGTACTAGCCATTTTAGTTATAGGTATAGTTTTACGAAACTTTTATCTATGAATATAAATAATTATAATAATATAATATAGTCAAACGGTTTGACTCAAACCTATTAGGTAGTTCTTACTAATATAGCGACTATAATCCAAGTATAAAGAGAAAATAGAGCCTTAAAATACACATATAGGCAAAGCACACGCTGACTATAATAACAGCGAGCAACATGATTCACGAACAAAATTCCTTGAGAAAGACTAGAAAATTTGTAGTTAAATAATGAAGTTTTAAAATGCAATAATCTAATTGAAAATTTTAAGTAGAAGTTCATAGTGTAGTTTTCAAATCATTTTGAACAATATCAACAGAGTTATGGCGAATTTAACAAGAAATTATTGTAGCGTATTTTCTTCATTTTCTTGGATGATATTCACTGTTGCCCGTATAACAATGCACGATCCGACAACTATCGTGGCAACTAATACACAAAAACAAAAATAAAACTAATTAACTACTATTACTATTATAGTGTGCAACCAATGGCAACCATTTATAAACTTATATTATAAAATTATTTTGAAAACAAATTAAAAAACAATATTGTAAAACCAATACGTTCCCGAAAAAATAAGGTATCAAAAAAAAATTAGTGATATCCCAACACAAACTCTCGTCCCCACTAAGTGTAAAAAAACGCTTAAGTTGTGATATTATAATTTTTTAGGTAGCTAAGTCTTTGAACTATAGATATAATTTATGTTAAAATAATCTGCTAAAAAATTGAACTTAGCTTGGCGACTTAAGTTAAACATTTAAAAAAACTATAGCAGTATATCATTGAAATAGGATGGTAGTATAATCAAGTTTTTTAAAGTCGCCAAGCTAAGTTCAATTTTTTATAGCAGATTATTTGAACATAAATTATATCTATAGTTCAAAGACTTAGCTACCTATAAAGTTATAATATCACAACTTAAGCGTTAAAATTACATCACAATTTTTAGAGCTACTTTTTATACTTAGCGTTTTTTTTTTACACGGATTATGGTGGAGTGTTTTTATTAGGATATCTATAACAGTAAAAAAAATGCCTATGAATGATTATTATAATATTACACAATCACACACAATACAAATAATGGACAGCAAGATCAGTATTATTTAATACTTTTTATTTAAATTACTTACGTTCGTTATTAGCAGTTTGTACATTTAATTAGACAGGTATTCAATTTGAACTCACTGTATCTTATTTTGTTTCCTGATTTTTAACCTTCAGCATCCTTTTTATTTTAGATTCAAAGCGGATTCACGCAACGATGCGTGTTTTTTCTTCGGGTTTATTACATTTTATCTGGTAGTAAAAAACTTAACGATTTCCGTTCAGCCCCTCTATAAATTGGAAATTGAACACGCACGGTACTTTAAATACATAGTTTTTCGATAGAATGTAGTGGGAAACTATACGGCCGAGTAACTGCGTTGAAAAAATTGTTAATAAACATATTAAGCATTTTCGAGTAAACTGATATCCACTCAAAATCATATTATTGCTTTAAGTTTTTTTTTTTTCATGCTGACTTGTCGGTTACCGTAATCTGCAATGCCACTACTAAACGGCGAACTATAGCACATATTATCAAATCAAAACTTTAAGCAGTGTACAATATAATAAGAAACTCAAAATAATAAAAATAATAGTTTTGAATGAAGATATGAATAAAATAACAATATTCAATAAGTATAATAAATATAATGATGATATATTTTATTTTATTAATAGATGATTCATGTCATGATGATTTAACAAAATCAAGATATAATATTATTATTGTATATTATAACTGGTACAAAAATGTATAATATAATATGTTACAACACAATTTTTACTTTATTTTACACTAAAATAAAGTAAAATATGATATCATTTATAATTTACACAATACAAAATTTCCAAGGACTAAATTAATTTTAAAATAAAAATCACTTATTATTTATAACATAAATGTAAAGTATTAATTATTATAATTTAATATTATAATTTAGTAATAGTAAACAAAACCATTATGCACAGTTCACTAAACATGGCAATAGTTACTACTGATTACTTACCATTATTAATTGTTGTGATTATTATTAATGTTTAAAAATATACTTCATGACGTATTTCTTAAAAGTACAATACAACATAATATTATGTCATTTACTAATGATGTTCAAAGTTATTAAAATATATATATTACTTTTTATTTATTAAAATCGATGTAAAACTCCAGTTTGTCGAAAAAATACTAGATCATCTCTTAAAATCCCAGTAAATGCATGTACAAAAATAATTATGTAGATAAATGTTATAAAATATTCAAACTATTATAATATATACCTATTCTAAAACGTAATTAACAGAAATCGAATATGCAATTTATCGAGTACAAGCGACTTGCGTAATAATAATATAATAATATTATAACAAAAGGAACAATACAAAAGTTTATGATGCAGGATATGGCAATATGTACTCTACAGTGACACGCTGTTCGTCGGGTCGCAGGTAATCATCGACGTCCAAAAGTTCTTCCGATGGCATTTTTCTCAAGCTCAGATGATCAACGATCACCGGCAAGGTGGGTGGCCTGGGCAACGGACTATCCAATTCTGGTCGTTTGGTGACATTTTTCAAACGTTCGTATATGTCAATAAACCGCAAACGCTCCTTGGGGTCACTTTTCCAACATCCGTTCATCAACACGCATATAACAGGAGGGCAGTTCATCGGTATGTCCAATAACACGCCATCGTGAATCAACTTTAAAACCTGAAAAATCACAAACTTACTCAATGCTTTTTAGAGACGTTTTGAAAGTTGTTTATGAACTTTAGTATACGAAAGGGAAACTTCCAACTTCGAACATTCGTGATAAGGTATACCTTATCAATAATATAATATGCTGTTGTTAAATTATAACAATACGTATGTAATAATAAACATCATGGTTTTAAGCATGCACACCCTATTTTTAAATAATACATATTTTCAAATTTGGTTTTTGGAATTTTTCACAACATTGGTTTTGCGAAGAAGAACCTACATGTTTTAATGCAAATGGTAAATCCGGTGATTTTCCTGAAAATGTAATTGAAATTTGATAATAATCTACTTTAAATACTGAGAACCTTCCTTAAAAGGATGTTAATTACTTTTATTTTGAAAATTATTTTACGCAATATTATTCAATAAGCATTTTTTAATATTATTCAAAAATTGTCCGAGTATACTTGAATAAGTAGTAATTATTAACAAACATTTTTTATTGTATACTCATATATAATTACTGATATCGTATTAATTTGCAAAGTATTTAATATAGCTACTATTATCCAAAGTATTTACAGTAGAAAATCATAATTTGAATACATTTATTATTAAAGAAAAAATGGCGGCAGCCGGAAAGTATCTGCTTAATTAATCACTCTGTATAGGTAAATCAAATTTGAAGTGCTGATATTAAGGCAATGTGTGATCGCTTTAATGTATGACTTTTACATACAATAATACAAATACACAATACAACATATTTTAATTCTTTAGAATATCATATGGAATGTTATGCAACTAACTCTACTTAAATATCAGTTTTAATACATCCCGTGTTGTTCATGCGTCTTGAGTGACGTATAATCGTAAACTTATAATAGCAAAAGAGTGATTGTTTTATAATTGCATACCATGCATTTAAAATTTCATTTAAGGTCGATGGTTAAATCCGGTACCTTTACAGAGAATTAAGGTCTGACGTCGAAACATGTAATAATGTAACCTAATCCTAGTGAAATGCATGTAGGTTGTTTCATTTTGAATTTAACCAACATATTATACCTATGTAACAATATAATATAACAATTACAATTGAAACTCGAAGGAGGTAGGTTTCATAAAATACTGACAAGGCGTATTAGATTTTAGATGAATTTGCTACCTACTTATAGTTACAGATATAATATTATGTTTTTCATCGTTATACGTAATAATAATATATTGAAGCACATAGTTGTAGTTATTGCATTTCTAATTAAATATATGTATTCTTCTATACTATAGATCATGATGATTTATAGTTTGAATTGTTTTTTTTAATTTTCCTTTGTCATTTTCATCAAGAATAATAAATTGAATACATTTATTATTATTAATATTTTTTTTCTATAATATGCAGAATGTACATTGCACGTACAATATAATATATTTAAATTATATTATAAGCATATTATTGTGACTGTTGAGCCATGCTTACGTAATGTTCGATTTGCCTAACTAACGCCGTGTGTCCATATCGCACACCTAAAGCTCGAAAATGTTTATAAAGGTTCAAATTTTTATACTGCATAACATCTCTAACTATATTTCGATTACTTTGAGTATGTCAACTATGCACCTTCGATATAACCGAAACTAAACAATTGGACAATATTACCTATAATTACAATAATTATAATATGTATATAAATTTATAATCCTAATCGCAAATTGCTCACCTCATCATTCGAATAACCGTAATACGGTTGTTTTCCCAGTGAATAAATTTCCCACAACACGACACCGAATGACCACACGTCAGATTCGAGAGTAAATTTTCCATACACGACGCTCTCTGGTGACATCCACCTTACGGGAAGCAATCGGGATCCTCCGACCTGAAAAAGACGAAGTCAAATTTAATGTCGTGTTCGTCGCATGGTTAGGGCGCCTTGTACTTTGTAATAGTCACAGGTGTAAATGTCCCGGCTCATTCCAAAATCAGCGATTTTCACTGTCAAGTTGTTGCCGACTAGACAATTCCTACAAGCCAAGTCTCTGTGGACGAACCGCTGACTCGCCAAATACTTCATGCCCGACGATATTTGTAATGATATCACCAACAACGCTTCCTAAAATCATAAGGTTTCGATTTGTTAAAAATAAATGAGTATACTATTATATAGGAATTAAATATTTGATTCTAACTCAGCTTTCAGTACCTACAGCAGTACTCTTATATATAAAATTATTATGATTTGTGATCAACAAACCATAAAGACCATCTTAAGAGTTAAGATGCACCTATAGTGTTATGCCTAATTTGTATAAATAATATTCTATACCTACCCTAAGAACTATATTATTTGAAATAGATTTTATAAACCTACATCTATTAATATTTCAATACGTATGTCTTAACAGAGAAACGCATTTATATCATCTGCACAGTGTATACCTACCACATTTAAAATATTTGGATACGGTTTGTGAGTTATAGGTACCTAAGTGCAAAAATATTATCTTTTTTTTTATCTTTTTAGGTATTTAGGTATATATTATAGTAAATATAATTATGTCATATGCACAGACCAATTTCAATGATAGCACAGGTATATTACAATGATTAATTTTATACTTTCAAACATAATTTACAAATTTGTTAGCACTTACTATATCCAAACTCGGCAAATGTGCAGAATAATTTGTAAACTGATCACTGCTGTTTCTCAGAACTTCGGTTAAATCTCCATATGCCATGAACTCGAATATCATCCACGGTGAACAATTATCATCTAACCGAGCAAAATGTATACATAAACACACATTAATTACATTCATAAATATTATTTATTTAGGTATGTAAATTTATTACAGAAAACTATGACGTATTTAATATACATTTATCAATATTTAACATATTATTATTATGTATTTTTAATTCAACATAGCGGTTATGATCTAAACGGAAGTAAATTCTAATAAGGTTTATCAGAAGTACAATAAAATATTGATTCAATATTGTCTTTTATTGGTAAATATTTACAATGAAAATATTGATACAGTTTACAAAATATCATCTATTAGGTTACCTGCTCGATTGATTTATTTTAGTCATGATTTATTTTACACTCGCGAATAGGTTTGTCTGACTCAAACGATTAAAGATTGAATGGTTGGTTATCTCAGAAAACAGTAGATGCAATAATAATTAAGTAAATTAAATGGACATGGGAAAATAAATACTAAGTCAAACATATTTTAGCTAAAACAAATGCACTAGATCGTGCAAATATTATAATGAAATTTGATGATTTAAACATTATTTTAAATAAAAATAAAGTAGAAATATATTAGGAAAACATAGCATAATATTTACAACGTCGATAATCATTTGAATATAATTACTATCCTACATCTTTCTGTAAGTATTTAAAGTATATATTTTATTAGTTTAGAATAAAATATATATGAATATTATAGTCAAACAAAATATTGAGCTTATAATTAATTATCTAATGTTCTGAACTTAATACATTAATTATTATAAAATTATTTATTTTTATTTTTGATATATCTATTAAAAAAATGTACTCGACAAAATTATTTCATTGAGAATTTATCGTTTTTACCAATGCATATGTTATGTTTCTTCAGTACCTACCTACCTACTATTACTTTTACGGATATGTACGTTCGATGGGTGTATGGATAGTTCGTAAACATTGGACGAATAACTCTTTATAGTTCTATTGTTTTTAAATCAAAGAAAATAATTGATTTTACCACCGTTAATTATTATTTAATATATTTCATTAAATGTAATATACAAATATCCAATTTTACCATTAGAATTATTTAAGTAGTTATATCCTTTTTAAAGTAGTTTAATAAAGGAACATTTAGTTGAACTTTACACCTTAAACTTTTGACAAACGCGATAACAAGTTTTGATTAATACCCAAAATGGTGGTTAAAGTTCGAGTGCTCATATAATATATAGCTACCTATATATTACAGGTGGTGTATAATGTATATATATATTCGAAGTAAATTGTTTCACTCTGAACTCTTATTTCCCTTGCACGCTTAAACTTTTAACAACCTTAAAGGCCAAAGCTTATAATATATTATGAGTAATTTTTAATTGAACTCAGGTCTTTCAATACTCAACATCAGTCACACTCAACCTATACGGTCCAAAATAGCACAACATAAAAAACCATACTATTTTAAAAGTCATATAATAATCCATAGGCTGTATAATATAATAATTAGATAATTATTTTTAATTGTTTTATATGTATACTTTGTGAATCGATTCCCTCGTCGACCTATAGCGTCCTTAACAACTCAAGTATATCACAACATGAACATGTTTAGTGGGGCACATTGTCTTCTTAAAGAATAAATAACATTTTGAAAAATAAAATATTACTGCTATTATACTGATATATTATAATCACACTACTCTGGCATTTAACTTAACGGCGTGCAGAAATCTAGATTAATTAAATGATAATAAATTTGAATTAACAAAAAATATTCACGATAACAAATTATTTAAAAATGTTGGTAAATCGTAACGGTCGGTACCAAAAAATAAGTTTGACGCTACTACAGCACTGTATTACGCTTGTTCAGCAGTATTGGTAGGTACCTACTCATTCCAATTCAAATTCCCAAAATGATGGCAAAGGGTGGCAGTTGCGGAGAGTGGCGTCGTTTTTAAGGTGTTAGTTTTTTTAGTACATATTATACTCCTCAATATTATTATTAACTATAGAATTCCTAAAAAAAACTATTAAATGAGAACACTTATAACAGTGTGATGATTAGGTGGGTTAGGTATTCCCATTTTCGCGATAAATCAGTGAGTAAGTACCTAATAAAAAGTGAGTAACCATTCAATTTTCCCCCGGGTGGAAAAATGTTACGGCAACACGGCTTTGATCCCAACATTACATTATGATGTATACGCGATATTAATTAAAACGCATCGACATCAATCACGGACAAAAACGGAATGGTATATTATATAATTAAATATGCATGTTGGGTATGAACATAAGCGACCTGCCCATATATCGAAAACACACGTGGGAATATTGTACTGTTAAAATTATTATT